>JBBYHO010000020.1:10162003-10232202 GCA_038382025.1 Adansonia gregorii | reverse complement strand
ATAGTATCGATGCACAGTTCAAAAACGTGAGCATTACATGTTTTTGTACCAATACTGGGGTCTGAGTATCGATCTTATGCAAGCTATATCGATACATATGAGGGTTTCAACTAAAGCTAGGCTACTGCCAAACCTTGTATCGATACTGGTGGAGTGAGTATGGATATTAAGCATCATGTATCGATGCATATATACTTGTATCGATACATTTGGAGGTTTTATACTAACCTTAGCTACTACTAGACCCTGTATCGATACATACGGAGTGAGTATCGATGCTAAACAACATGTATTAATACTGATACATCTGAGGGTTCTATGCATAGTATCGATACATATGTTCTTTGTATTGATATTGTTCTTCAAAACTTGTTTGAGAAATCATTTTTGTTGACTCAAACACATCTTAACAAATATTTTTAAAGATGCTTTTCAATTAAACACAAATACAAAGTTAAGTATTAATTTAACTTAAGCTTGTTTGTTATATCAAAATTAAAATCAAGGTTAACAATTACTAGAGTCCAAGTTTGTCCTAATGGATGAATGAACTTTGATTCTAAGGAAAATGGTGGAAAGAAAAGCATTTCTTGAAAACTAAGGCATTAATGTTGTGTCTCCCAAGGAGGAGAATTTGTTTATATTGCCTAATCATGATAAGAATGGAGATTATTGTGAGAATCCAAGTTTGTCTCATTTAACGGATGAACCCTTTATTGTAAGGAAAATGGTGGAAAGAAATGCTTTTCTTGCCAAAGTAAACCATTAATATCATGTATCCTAGTGAAGATAGTGTGTTTATAGTGCCTAGTCGTGAAAAGATTAAAGATTATTATAAGAATCTAAGTTTTTCTCATTTGATGAATGAATGTTAATTCTAAGAAAATAAGGGAAAGAAAAGCTTTTCTTGCTAAACTAATGAATCAGTATTGTGTATCCTAATGAGAAAAACGTGTTTATTATGCCTAATCATGGGCAAAATAGAGATTATTATAAGAATCCAAGGTTGTCTCATTTGATAGATGAACTTTCATTCTGAGGAAATTTATAGAAAGAAAAGCTTGTCTAGCTATAACAAGGCATCAATGTCATGTCTCCCAATGAAAAGAAAAAGTTTGTAGTGCCTAATCATGATAAGAATGGAGATTATTATGAGAATCTAAGTTCATTTGATGGATGAACTTTGATTCTAATAGTGGAAAGAAAAGTTTTTCTTGCCAAATCAAAGCCTTAATATTATGTATCCCAATGATTAGAACTTGTTTATAGTGCCCAATCATAAAAGGAATAAAGATTACTATGAGAATTCAAGTTTGTCCAATTTAATGGATGAACTTTAATTCTAAGTGAATTGGTAAAGAGAAAAGCCTTTCTTGCCAAACCAATGCATCAATGTCGTATATCCCAATGAGGTGAATGTGTTTATAGTACCTAATTATGAAAAAGAATTGAGATTATTATAAGAGTTCATGGTTGTCTCATTTGAGAAATGAACTTTGATTCCAAGGAAAATGGTAGAAATAAGTGCTTTTCTTACTAAATCAAGGCATCAATATCATGAAAAGAATCGAGATTATTATGAGAACCCAAGTTCGACTCTTTCGATGGATGAACTTTAACTCTAAGAAAAAGGGTGGAAAGAAAAGCCTTTGTTGCCAAACTGAAGCATCAATGTTGTCTATCTTAATGTGGACAACAAGTTTATAGTACCTATTCACGAAAAGAGTGGAGATTATTTAAAGAATCTAAGTTTGTCTTATTTGGTAGATGAACTTTGATTCCAAAGAAAATGGCACAAAAAAAGCTTTTCCTGCCAAATTAAAGCATCAATATTATGCACTCCAATGAGGAGAACTTGTTTATAGTGTCAAGTCAAAAAAGTAATGGAGATTATTGCCAAAATCTAAGTTTGTTCCATTTAACAAATGAACTTTGACACTAAGGCAAATAGTGAAAAAAAAAAGCTTTTCTTCCCAAAGCATGAATATTATGTATCACAATGAGAAAAATGTTATTGTAGTGACTAATCACGAAAAAATAAAGACTCTTAGGATAGCCCAACTCTATGTCATTTGACAAATGAGCTTTGATTCTATGAAAAATTATGAAAGGATAAGCTTCTTCTAGCAAACCAAGGTAGCAATGTCATGTCACCCAATGAAAAGATTGTGTTTATAGTGCCTAATCATGATAAAAATAGAGATTATTACGAGAATACAAGTTTGTCCCACTTAATGGATGAACTTTGATTTTAGGGAAACTAGTGAAAAAAAAAGCTTTTCTTGCCAAACCAAAGCATTCATGTATCCTATTGAGGAAAACATGTTTGTAGGGCCTAATCACCAAAAGAATGAAGATTGTTACAAGAATCCATGTTTGTCTCATTGATGGATGAACTTTTATTCTAAGGATATGGTGGAAAGAAAAGCTTTTCTTGCCAAAACAAAGCCTTAATATCATGTATCCCATTGAAAAAAATGTGTTTATAGTGTTTAGTCATGAAAAAGTAGAGATTATTATGAGAATCTGAGCTTGTCTTATTTGGCAGACACACCTTGATTCTTAGGAAAATGGTGAAAATAAAAGCTTTTCTTGCTAAACCAAGGCATCAATATCATGTATCCTAATGAGAAGAACGTGTTTATTGTACCTAATAATGAAAAGAATGGAGATTATTAGGAAAATCCAAGTTTGCCTAATTTAATAGACAAACATTGATTCAAGGGAAAATGGTGAAAAGAATAGCTTTTCTTGCCAAACCAAAGCATCAATATCATTTATCTTAATGAGGAGAATGTATTTATGTGCCTAATCATGAAAAGAATGGTGATTATTATGAGAATTCAAGTTTATCTCGTTTAACTTATGAACTTTGACTCTAAGGAAACTAGTGGAAAGAAAAGCTTTTCCTACAAAACCAAAGCACCAATGTCATTTATCCCAATACAGATAACATGTTTATAGTGCCCAATCATGAAAAAAATAAAGATTATTACTAGAATCCAAGTTTCTCTTTTTTGATGAATAAACTTTAAGGAAAATGATGGAAAGAAAAGCCTTTCTTACCAAACCAAAGCATCAATATCATCTATCCTAATGTGGACAACATGTAATAGAGACTACTATGAGAACCAAAGTTTGTTACATGTTACAAAGGTGATTAAAAAACGTGTGATCTTCAAATGAGGAGAGGATAAAGAAAGAGCTTTTCATTTGTTGAAAGATAAATTGTATTCTACTCTTTTATTACAATTGCCTAATTTTAATAAGACTTTTGAGATTAAATGTGATGTTTCAGTGATAGGTATTGATGTTGTCTTTATGCAAGAAAAAGGTCTAATAGCATTTTTCAATGAGAAACTTAGTGGAGCCACTTTGAACTACTTAAGATATAACAAAGAGTTATATGCATTAGTGAGGGCTCTAGAAAGGTGGCAACATTACCTTCAGCCTAAAGAATTTGTCATTCACTCTAATCATGAATCCTTGAAGCACTCAAAGGAACAAGGTAAACTAAATTGCCACCATGCAAAGTTGGCAAAGTTCATTGAGACATTTCCTTATGTCATTCAGTGCAAATAAGGGAAAGACAATATTATGCTTGATGCTTTGTCATGCAAGTGTGCCCTAATATCTATACTTAGTGCAAAATTATTAGGATTTAAGTATATCAAAGAATCATATGTAAAATATCATGATTCTGCAAATGTACATAAGGCATGTGAAATTTTTGCTTTTGGTAAATTTTATAGGCGTGACGCTTATTTACTTAGGGAGAATAAGCTTTGTGTGCCTTTTTGTTTTTTAGAAAATTACTTGTGCGTGAGTCTCACATGCTTGATTGATAGGGCATTTTGGGGTTCATAAGACATTGGCCATATTCTAAGAACATTTTATTGGCCAAAAATCTGTTGGTATGTGGAGAGAGTGTGTTCTCATTTATTTCATGTAGACATGCCAAGTCTAGGACATTCCTCATGGTTTATACACCCCACTTCCTATACCTAGTGTGATCTGCCACATCATGGTTGGCTTAAGTTAAAAGGCTTAAAAGAAGAAGGGTTCGAGTACACAGTCCAATCACACGATCAAGGGCTAAAAGAGTTAAATTGGTGTATTATAAGCTCAACAAAGAAGATCCTTGAAGATTCTAGAAGTTTTCTTGAGCAAGAAAGTCAACAACATCCAAATTAGAAAAGTTTTAGTGTTTAGATTATTACTTAATCTCTAAGGCTTTCAGTTTTTTTTAGAAAGGTTATAATTCCTCAGCTTGCAAGGAAATTAATTCCATTAACTGTTTTATTTTTTTGTGAGCAAGCAATATCTTAATTAATTACTTAGGATTTAGTTTCCTTTTCTTGTAAAGGCTTTGGGCCAGTTCTTTATTATACATAGGGCAACTTATTCTTGTTTTTAGGACATTTAGAGTTAAGCAATAAAGTAGCTGATCATTTTTAGTTCTTTTTTTTATCTAAGTCTTATTGGTGGCGAGTTTGTGAAACTTATCTTTTAGGTTTCTTATCCCTAAAAGTGGCACGTAACCCTTGTATTGGTTATGGTAACAATTCATATCAATCAATCAAGGTTTATTCCTTTCATCCTTTCAACTTTTAAAGTTTAGATTTTATTTTCTTTTATTTTCATTTTGAACCATTATGACCTATTTCCATTGAGTTTTATTCTTAGAAGGCTGATCATTATTGGCATTAGAGCCAAAGCTTTTGAGGTCATGTTAGAAGGTAGTGAGACCCATACACCATTAAATCCAAGATTGTGGCAAGGAATGAGTTTTGAATAAGCTTGTCTTATAGCCCTTGAATGCAATAATGAAGAGCTTCGTACATGCATGGATTAGCTTGTGCATATGGTGGAAAGATTGGCTATGAATCAACCACAAAATAATCAGCCATGACAATGAAAGGAACCTATACTAATATCAAGATAAAGATTCCACCTTTTCATGGAATAAGCTCTCTCGAAGAGTATTTAAATGGGTGCAATGTGTTGAGAAAGTTTTTTAGTGTCAAGAATGCACCAAAGCTAAAAAGGTAAAACTTACAGCTCTAGAGTTTACAGATTATGCTAATCTGTGGTGAAGGAATGTGAAAGTGCAAAGAAGACGTGAAAGAAAAAATCTAGTCTCAACATGAAGGCTTATGGAAAAGCGTTTGTATCTTGATCCTATAAGCAAGAATTATTCCTAAAGTTACAAACTTTGTAATAAGAAGCCTACTGTGTTGAGGATTATGTGAAACAGTTTGAGATGTTAATAATGCGATGTGATCTACTCGAGGCTCAAAAATAAACATTTGCAAGATTCATTAGTGGGTTGTACAAGGAAATTACAGATTCAGTGGAGTTACAACCATGAGGCTTAGGAATAAACCATTGCCATATCCAATGTGGCATATGGTTGTAACTTCATTGAATCTGTAGCCACATCGGATGATGTGATTACATTAGCAATAAAGATTGAAAGGCAGTGCAAGAGAGGCACATCTAGGGTAAGTAAACCTTACACCTCATCCTCTTCATTATCTTATATCTCCAAAACAATCATAAAACTTAAAGAAAAAAGGATCCTACCAAGGTGACTATAGTTAAAAAAAAAGGAAAAAAGCTAAAAATTCCTAACATTCAGTAAGAAACCATGACATCAAGTGTTTTAAATGCCTTGAGCAAGGACACATAGCTTTTCAATGTCCTAATAAGAAGTAATGATCATCCTTGAATCAGTTGAAAAGGTTTTTAGTAAAGATAAGTTAGATTTGGAAGTAAAAATGGAAAAAAAGTAAGTTGCACCTCCAAAAGAAAGAGAATTACTTGTTATTCATCGTAATTTGGCCTTACAATTAAAAAAAGAGGAGAAATAGTAGGAGAATATCCTCCACGTCCCTATCATTTGCAATGGCTAAACAATGAGGGACACTTAAGTGTTACAGAATAGGTGAAAATGACATTTCCCATAAAAAGGCACAAGGACAAAGTAATGTGTGATGTGGTATCGATGAGAGCTAGCCATGTGCTACTTGGAAGACCTTAGCAGTGTGATTGAGAATTTGTGCATCATAGGCATGCAAACACATATTATGTTTGTAAGGATGGTAAATGTGTGCTATTGACAGCTCTCAGTCTTTTCGAAGTAATACAAGACCAATTGGCGATAAGTAAAGTAATGAAGGAAAACTTATTTGCCAACAAGGAAGAGGTAAAACATGCTGTAATATCTAGTGAGATTGTTGACTTGTTGATAGTTAAAGAGATTTCATGTAAAGATAGAGTTGTCCATTCAAAATTGCATAAGATATTTGAAGAATTTTTGGATGTTTTCCCGAAAGAGCTTCCAGAAAAGTTACCACCGATCTGGCATAGAGCATCAGATTGATCTAATACCTTGCTCTACCTTGTCCAAAAGAATAGCATATCAATGTAACCCAAAAGATGCTAAAGAACTTCAACGGCAAGTAATAGAATTGATAGAGAAGGTCTTTGTTAAAGAGTCTATGAGTTTATGTGTAGTACCAACTCTATTAGTGCCCAAGAAGGATGGATCAATATGCATATATAGAGATAGCCTAGCTACTAATAAGATTACAGTCAAATATTGCTATCTCATCCCACAATTTGATGACATATTAAATGAGTTGTATAGTTCCTTTACTATTTTTAAGATTGATTTCAAGAGTGGATACTATTAGATTCGAATAAAGGAAAGTAATGAATGAAAAATAGCTTTCAAGACTAAGTCTGGTTGCATGAATGGACAATCATGCCTTTTGGCTTATCTAATGTTCCTAGCATATTTATGCAGCTAATAAACCATGTTTTACAAAAATTCATTGGTTTTTTTGTTGTTGTATACTTTGTGATAGAGCATCGTACAAAGGTATTTGAAGTGCTTAGAGAAGAAAAGATATTTGCCAACTACAAAAGGTCACCTTTGGTAAGGATCATCTAGTTTTTCTTAGCTATTTTGTTTCCTAAAATGGGGTAAAGGTTAATGAAGAGAAGGTTAATGCTATCAAGGAGTGGCCAATTCCCACTAATGTTTCTAAAGTCTAGAGTTTTCATGGCTCGACATCCTTCTATAAAAGCTTTGTGAAGAATATTAACACCATACTAGCTCTTTTGATAGAATGCATAAAGTAAAAATTAGAGTTTAGGTGGATTGTAGTAGCATAATGAAGTTTGGACATAAATAAGGAAAATTTATTTTTGGCTCCTATGCTAGTATTACCTGATTTCTCTAAGACCTTTGAAGAAGAGTGTGATGTGTTAGGAATTAGGGCTAAAGCTATTCTTAAGCAAGGTGGGCATCATGTTGCCTATTTCAGCAAGAAGTTGAGTGGTTCTCGTCTTAGCTACACAACTATGATAAAAAGTTCTATGAGTCGATTCGAGCATTGAAAACTTGACAACTTTACTTATTCCTAACAAGTTTACGATTCATGTAGAACATGAGTCATTGAAACATTTGAAAGGGCAAAGTAAGCTAAATAGGAGACATGCCAAGTGGATGGAGTTCTTGGAGATGATTATTTATGTAATTCAATACAAGAAAGGGAAAGTCAACATCGTAACTGATGCATTTTTGGGAAGGTATGCACTAATCTCTATGCTTAATATGAGATTTTGATGATAGAATTGTACAAAGCAGACCCTCACTTTGCAAAAATCTATGAAGAGTGAACAAAAAGAGCTAATAAGGGTTATTCTCAACATAAAGGATTTTCTTTAAGGCTGGCCGATTATGCATTTTTTTGGTTCAATTCAAGAGCTTTTGGTGTGTGAAGCTCATAGTAGAGGTCTTACTAGGCATTTTGTTGAAAAAAAGACATTAAAAGCATTGAAATCGTATTTCCATCGGCCAGCAATGAATCAAGATATTCATAGAATTGTAGAAAGATGTGTCACATGCAAAAAAGAGGACCAAAAAGATGGCATAAGGGTTACTGAACATCCCTGGGAACATGTAAGCATAGATTTTGCTTTAGGTTTACCTAAGACATCATGGGAAAAAGATTTGGTAATGGTTGTAGTGGATCACTTTTTGAAGATGTCACACTTTATTCCATGGCATAGAACTAATAATGCAAGCCACTAGCTGATTTGTTCATCAAAGAAATAGTCTGATTGCATGGGACTCCTAAGAGCATTATTTCTAATCTTGATGCTAAGTCTCTGAGCTATATGTGGAAAACTTTATAGAAAAAGCTTGGAATCAAGTTATTATTTAGCACAGCTTGTCATCTATAAACTGATGGGCAAACTGAGGTAGTGAATAGAACACATTTAGCTTTGCTTAGGACGATGATGAACAAGAATCTAAAGAATTAGGATAAGTGCTTGGCATATATAGAGTTTGCTTACAATCGTAGTGCACATAGTGCTACTAATCATTCTCCTTTTGAAGTAGTTTATGGTTTTAACCCAACTATACCTACTAATACTAATTAGCAAGAAAAGCTATACGATGGAGTTAGAAGGGTTAAATGTTGAAGAGTATGCACCAAAAAGCTAAATAATAGATCAAGAAGAAGAATGAAGCTTATGTAAGATAAAAAAAAAAAAGAAAGCAAGTTTTATTTAAACCAAAAGATCTATGTGAATTCATCTTCGCAAAGAGAGGTTTTCTATTCAAAGAAAATCTAAGTTGATGCTACAGGTTAATGGTCCTTTTAGGCTTTTGACAAGGTAAATGACAATGCTTACAAGCTTGATTTACTCAAAGAATGTAATATGAGCATCACGTTCAATGTTCGAGATCTTATGCCATTCTTAAGAAGTGGGAGAAGATATACCACATCATGGTTGGCTCAAGTTATGAGCCTAAAAGAGGAGTTCGAGTACACATGCCCAATCACATGATTAAGTGCTAAAAAAGTCAACTTGGTGTTATGTGCTCGATAAAGAAGATCCTTAAGGATTCTAGAAGTCTTCTTAAGCAAGAAAGTCAGCAGCATCTAAATTAGGAAAGTTTTGTTGTGTAGATTATTACTTATTCTCCAAGGCTTTTAGTTTCTCTTTTTTTTTTTAAGAAAGGTTTTAATTTCTTAGCTTGCAAGGAAATTAATTCCATTAACTATTTTATTTTCTTTGTAAGCAAGCAATATATTAATTAATTACTTAGGATTTAGTTCCCTTTTCTTATCAAGGCTTTTGGCTAACCTTTTATTATATATAAGGGACCTTATGCTTCTTTTTGGGACATTCAGAGGTGATTAATAAAGTAACTGATTATTTTCAGTTCTTTTTTCCTATCCAAGTCTTCTTAATGGCAAGTTTGTAAGAATTATCTTTTAAGTGTCTCATCCCTAAAATTGGCATTCAACCCTTGCATTGATTGTGGCAAGGATTTTTATCAATCAAGTAAGGTTTATTCCTTCCATCCTTTTAACTTTAAGATTTTAGATTTTATTTTCTTTTATTTTCATTTTGAACCACTAGAAACATATTTCCATTGAGTTTTATTCTTATAAAGCTTATCATCAAACTAAGAGATCTTATGTGGATTCATCTTCATAAAGAGAGGATTCCTGATTAAAGAAAATCTAAGCTAATGTTGCATGCTGATGGTCCTCCTAGGTCATTGAGAAGGTAAATGATAATGTTTACAAGCTTGATTTACCTTGAAAACATAATGTGAGCACCACGTTTAATTTTGAGATCTTGTAACTTATTTGGAGGACACCTTGGATGATGCAGATAGTGTGGATTTGAGGGCAAATAAAGGGGGAGATGATATGCCATATCATATTGGCCCAAGTTAGAAGGCCTAAAAGAGGAAGAGTTTGAGTACACAGCCCAATCACATAATTAGAGGCTAAAAAAGTCAACTTAGTGTATTATATGCTCGATAAAGAAGATCCATGAAGATTCTAGAAGTCTTCTTAAGCAAAAAAGTTAGTAGCATAAAATTAAGAAAGTTTTGATAAATTATTACTCAATCCCCAAGGCTTTTAGTTTTTTTTTTCAAGAATGTTTTTATTTTCATTGACTATTTTATTTTCTCTGTGAGTAAGCAATATCTTAATTAATTACTTAGGATTTAGTTTCATTTTCTTGTAAAGGCTTTTGGCCAATCCTCTACTATAAATAGGGGACCTTATGCTTGTTTTTTAGATATTCAAAGTTGATCAATAAGGCAGCTAATTATTTTTAGTTTTTTTTTCTTATCCATGTCTTCTTGGTGATGAGTTTGTGAGACTTATCTTTTAGATTTCTCATCCCTAAAAGTGGCATCTAACCCTGTGTTGATTGTCGCAAGGATTCTCATCAATCAATCAAGGTTTATTCCTTCCATCATTCTAACTTTAAGATTTCATATTTTGTTTTCTTTTATTTTCATTTTCAACCATTAGAGACCTATTTCCATTGAGTTTCATTATTATAAGGCTCATCATAGTAAAGCATCGATAGATTTATCTATGGACTTTATTTTAAGGTTGCCTAGAACTAAAGGGGAATGGATTCAATATTTATGGTTGTTGATAGGTTTTCTATGATGGCTCATTTCATTCCTTGCCATAAAACTAATGACACTACAATCATAGCTGATTTGTTTTTTCGAGACATTATTCGTTTAAATAGGATTCTTAGGACAATTATGATTAACCAGGATGTTAAATTCCTTAATCATTTTTGGAGAATATTGTAGGGAAAATTAGGAATTAAGTTATTGTTTTCCACCACTTGTCATCCCTAAACTGATAGGCTAACCAAAGTAGTAAATTAAACGTTAGTAACTTTGCTATGATCTTTTAATCAAAATTAGGAACTTGGGAAGATTGTGTTCCTCTTGTTGAGTTTGCTTATAATTATTCTATGGATTCTTCCATTGGTTATTCTCCTTTTAAGATTGCTTACCAGTTTTAATCATTTGACTCCATAGGATTTGATGCCTTCACCTGTGAATGAGATAGTTAGCTTAGACAAAAAGAGAAAGGCTGATATAGTGAGATAGATCCATAAACAAGCACGATAGTACATTGATAAAAAGAATGAAAAGAGTGCTGCCTAAGCTAATAAGGGATGTTGACTTATTGCAACCATGTGAAGAAATAGAAGTTCACACGAGGAAAGAGAGGTTCCAAAATAAATGAAATCCAAGTTGCAGCCACATAGAGATTGACCTTTCCAAGTCTTAGAAAAGATTAATGACAGTGCTTACAAGTTGGATATGCCAAGTAAGTATCAAGTGAGTTCCACGTTTAATGTTTATGATCTTTCTCCTTTTGATGTAATGCTAATTCAAAGATGAATCCTTTAAGGCCAATGCAAGACAACATAATGAATGTTCAAAAAGAAAACATAGATGACATTCCAAAGGACTTCCAAGTACCAAATGGACCTCTTATACGAGCTAAAGAACTACAAAAAGTTATGCAAGGATTGATCAAGAAGCTATTCATATAGGAAGTTGAAGATGGAGATAGCATAGACATGGACTTTAGGGAGGAAGTGGGCTTCAATCAGCCATACTTCGGTTACTTGCTACAAGCTTATGAGCAAGTTATTTAGTGATTAGGCCAAATGTTGATATTTAAGCTTATCTTTTGTTTACTTATGGGCTAGACCTTTTTAATAAAAGTCACATGCCTGCCACATGTTATTTTAATTGTTTTAAGTATCTATACTAAGGTCCCATGCATAAAAACACTAGTTATTAGGCTTGAGGCTTTGTTTTGACATTTTAATTGGATATCTAAAGGCCTATACAAGTTTCACTTGTTAAAATGTCTTAGGGTTTTTTCTTTTGGGCATAAATAGTTTGTTGCAATTGTAAAACTAATTTTGAGTTTTTTTTTAGGATGATTAATACAAATAGTCTTCTTGGTAAGGCAAATTCCTTTTAAGTTCATTTTTGGACTCCATCAGAACATATCAAGGTTAGTTTAATCTTATAGATTCAACTTTTGATATTCTTGGTTTATGATTGATACTAAGCATTGGGTTAAGTTTCAAACTCGTTTGGTATTCTTGGTTTGTGTTTTGAATTTAAGTTGTTGGGTTAAGAATCTTAGTTTCTTTCTTATTATTTTTTGGGTTTCTAGTTTTTGAACCAAGTTGTTATTCAAGGGTTGTAGGACATCGTTTTTAGGGTTTTGTATCAAAAAAGCTTTTATTGGCAAACCTAATCTTATTAAGAATAAAGACTATTTAGAGAACCTAAGTTTATGTCATTTCATAGATGAACTTTAATTCTATGGAAAATGGTGGAAAGAAAAGCTTGTCTTGCCAAATCAAAGCTTCCATGTCATGTATTCCAATAAGGAGAACATGTTTTATAATGTCTACTCGTGAAAATAATGGAGATTATTATGAATATCCAAGTTTGTTTCATTCGATGGATGAACGATGACATTAAGGAAAATGGTGGAAAAAAAAAAGCTTTTCTTGCCAAACTGAAGCATCAAATCGTGTATCCTAATAAGGAGAGCATGTTTATAGTGTCTAGTCATGAAAAAAATAGAGATTATTATAAGAATCCAAGTTTGTCTCTTTTGATGGATGAACTTTAAGGAAAATGGTGGAAAAAAAACTTTTCTTGCTAAATTAAAACATCAATATCATGTATTCGAGTGATAAAATTAATCCATAACATGCTAAATTAGGCACACATAACATGCTCATATAATTTTATCTCATAAAATTAATCCACCATAATAAATAAATCTAAAATATATGTTATTCAATGCATATTTAAACACATAATTGCTTTTTCCCATTTGTTAGGGTTTACCAAAATCAATCTACTTGGTGGTTAAATAACTAAAAACAGTAAGCATAAAATTAACTAAACAATTCAAATATATTTGCAATCAAGAAAACAAACTACATAATGAGTTTAATGGCAATCTTAGAAAAAATAATTTAGTTCATGATAAATAATTTAAACATAAATAAAAGCTAGAAAGGAGAAACTTTATGCGCAAGTAATAGGGAAACATAATTTTGAAGGAGAAAAAGAAGAAAAAGAATAAAGGTACTTCTAGTATAAATTATGAGCTAGCCAAAAATCTAACCATGTTATTTGCTTTTGTCTTAATGGCCAAGTCATAGGAGATTAAATAAGAAAAGCACATGGATTAAGTGTAACATCATTCAAAACACAAAAGATGAAATTAATTTTTCCTAAAAATATATTTATATTAAATAATAAAATATAAACAAAATTATATTCATGTTAAATAATAATTAAAAATTATAAAAATTATATTTATATTCAATAATAAAAATTCATATTAAAATATAATTATATAAATAATAAAAATATATTTATATTAAAAATAAATAAATTAAAAAATAAAAAAGGTAAAAGGAAAGATTTTCCCTTTTATCCCTAACCACTATATAAAATTGAGAGGGCCAATGGCCCAAACTCACACCACTAAGATTGTGCTAAACTTAGCCCTAATGGGTGAGATTGGTGAGAATAAATACTACCACAAAAACCCCTTGCAGGTATGATAGGGGTTAAACTAGTGAGAGTAAACACTCCTACAAAACCCCGTTGAAGGTATGATAAGATCCAAAGGGTTCTTTTTTATCACAATCTAAAATGATAATTGTAAGATATAAAATTAAAATAAATTATAATTTATGTTGTAAGTATTATTTTTATTTAGTTGATTTTTTAAAGAAAAATTATACATAATTTAATTTTTAATCATTTATGATTAGTTATTCGAGTTATTTCGAGTTGATATCATTCAAGATAAAGTCATTTTTAGTTAAGGTTATTTTCAAATTTGGAGAGTTGATTTTTTATAATTAAATCGAATTGAATTTAAATTTAATTGGATTAAACAATTTTTTCAAATTCGAACCATAGTTAACAAGTCTATTTATAATAACCTACTTAACAATTTTTAATTACTTCATTTCGTTTAAAATATTATTCTCACCAATAGACCAACAAGTAATAAACCTAAGATAACATCCCTGAAAACCATTGCTATTACTTACATAATTACATTTGCCTCCTTATTCCCTTGTATCTTTTTGCTTTTTTTTCTCTCAAATTTCAATTCCACTTTACTAGGGTCCTCTATTTTCATTCCCTTCTTTTTATAGAGTTTTCTTCATATTTCTGATTCAATGAATCATTTCCAATCCCACCAAAGAAAAAAATGGTTGCCATAAAGGTAGCCCAACTAGGGTCTTCCAAGATGGAGTCCTACGCAGACAACAAGCGTAAAGAAGACATTCATCAAGCCAATATAAACATGGCCCAAATGGTGGCTGATGCCATCTAAAATGGACAAAATGATATCAACTGCCAATAGGGAAGTAATTATAACCAATGATGGGACCACCATCTTAAACAAAATAGAAATCCTTTAACCTACTGCTGAAGTACTTATAAACCTATCTAAATCATAAGACTCCACTACCGGTGATGGCACCACCACCGTCATTATCATTGTTGATGCTTTTTTTAAATAATGTCTATATCTTCTCTTCCACGGTGTCCACCCCACTACCATAATTATCCCTCTCAAGCTCTTCGATCGTGAGTCATTAATCATATCTGCTAGCACTTTATTGAACACTAGGGTTGCTAGCCGATACTCAACTCTTTTAGTGCCTCTAGCTGTTGTTTTTGTTCTCTCTGTCGTTGATCTAGAGAAGCTTAATTTGGTTGATCTAAGAGGCATCAAGATTGTGAAAACACTAAATGAGATTGTGGATGATATGAAATTATTTAAAGGGTTGATTTTTGATAAGAAAGAGAGCCATGCAGTTGAAGGACCTAGCAAAATGGAGAATGCAAAAATAATGATAATTTAGTTTAAGATTTCCCCTCTTAAAATTGATATTGAATAGAGTATTATAGTTTACACGATATCATCGAACCTAGGAATAGGATGTCCATACTTTATAGTGAATTTATTGATGGCTTGGCAATCAACACACATGTGCCATGTTTCATCTTTCTTTGGCACCAAAATCACAAGAACTGAACATAGGCTAAGACTCTCTCTTATGAATCCATTTTGCACTAATTTTATTTATTTGCCATTGAATCTCCTTTATCTTCTTAGGATTTGCTCTATGAGCTAGTTTATTAGGGATTGATAAATCGGGAATGAAGTCTATATCAGCTCAATAACTCTCAAAAGAGGTCATCTATGTAATATTTCCTTAGGAAATAAATATGCAAATTCCTATAACAAATAAACAACCACACTAGGCAAAGAAAAGTTAAGATCATTAGCTAAAAAATAAACATTCTTGTACAAAAGTACAAGTAGTTGCTACCTTCCTAACATAACACTCTTAATCTCACCTTTTTTGGTAAAAGCACTCACCTTTTTTGGCAAAAGCATTAACTTTCTTATTTTTCTTTCTATTTTGCTCTCAATATGCTAAAATTTCCCCTTATTACATACTACTCTACCTTTTTACTCTCTTGTGCACACTCAATTTTTATATTACTTCTTTCTTTTTCTTATGTACTCATTTTTTTCTTTCATCTTACACCCTTTAGCTATCCTAATCTAGTCCTTATATGCCTTTAATGGTTTAAGAGGTGTTAACATAATAACTCAGTTATTCATTACAAAACTATATCTATTCCTACACCCATCATGAGTAACCTTCCTATTAAGCTACCATAGATGCCTTAAGAGTAGATGACCAGCATGCATTGGTGCCACATCACAAAGAACCTTATCCTTGTAGTTATCGATAGAAAATGCAACTAACATTTACTTTTTCACCTTAAGTTCTCTACAATCATTTAACTATTGCAGCTTATGCAGTCTTAGATGCTAATGTAGGCAAATTTAACTTTTCAACCATTAAAATACTAGCAACATTAGTGCAACTACCATTATCAATAATCATGCTACATACCTTATTATTCACATGGCACCTAGTATAAAAGATGTGCTCACATTATACCTCATCACCATCTTTCTTAGGTTGTATGCCAAGAGCATGCCTAGTAATGAGCATATCATCACACATAGGTTCTTTAATTTCAACATCACTATAATCCTCTTGTGGTGGCATTTCATCATGAGTTGAACTTACACTCTTTATATCACCATTATCCATAACAATCATAGTCCTTTTATTTGGATATTGAGAAGTAATATGCCAAAATCCTTGACACCTTAAACACTTAACATCACATACATGATTTAAAAGATAATTGAGTTTCGATTTTACCTTTAGAAATAGCAATCAAATCCTTTGCCTGTGCATCTTCTTTGGGTTTTGAGACATCTTTGTTGTTCCTCTGATTTGACTTCCATGAAAAGCTAAAAGCTAAACCATATTTGAAATTGCCCCTAGACTTCAATTACCTTTCCACCTTGATAGCTTTATGCAAGAATTCCTTTATCTCTATATAATGATGTAATTTCCTTATATCAGGTATCTCTTTATTCAAATCACCAATGAATATAGCCATAGTTGCCTTAAGGTTTTCCTCTATATTAGGCCTAGTCATGGCTATCTCCATCTCTTTGTAGTAATCCTCTACAATCATGGATCTTTGAGTCAACCCTTGTAACTTTATATACAAGTCCCTATAGTAATACTAGGTATAAACCTCTTTCTTATCACTACCTTTATTCCTTCCTATGATCAAATAGGTTTCTCACTATTCCTATGCCTATTAATCACAAATTGATCCCACCAAATACCAATATAATCTATGAACTCAATTGTAATGAGTTTAAACTTCTTCTCCCGAGAGTAATTATGACAATCAAAAACATATTCTACCTTTTTCTCCTACTCCAAGTATAATTTAAGGTCATTTTCCCTTGAAGGGTAGGGATTTTCATCTTAATACTACCTAAATTGCTATCTCATTTTGAAATAGCCTGTTTACCCTTTCTAGAATTACTCTCATCATAATAACAATCTTTCTCTTCCTCCTCCTCGCCTATGTGTTTTCTAGAGGATCTAACATTGGATGAGGACTTTGAATTGTCTAACCTCATGTTTGGAAGCTTGAATTGGTCTTGGACAAGCTTCCTAAACAACTTGGTATTGATTTCATCATTGTCTCCTCCACTACTCATGTTTTAAACCTACAAAAATTTGTTAGGAATAAAATAGATAAGGTTTCCTCATAGACTCCCTTATGTGTTTGCGCTCAAGACTAGTTACTTAATCACTCATGTTTCACTTAATTTTAGCTTTTTTTCAATGATATTCTCACATCTCTTGCCTTTTGTAACTCAACTTTCCCTTACTAGCCCTTTAAAATGATCTTTAACAATGATATTCCCAAAATAGCAAGCAACAATGAAATTATTATAACTTTAATTAATAAGATAAATAAAAAAGATTAAAGAAGTGAAATCAACAAGAAATATGATGGGAAATGAAATCAGCAAGAAATATTAAAGGAAAATAAATCAATAATAAGGGAACAAAGAATTCTTTGCAAGATATAAATATGATGTTGTAATAACAATCTTTTTTTAAGATGAAAAGGGCTAGAACACTAGAAGACTTTTTTTTCTTTTTTATAAATAAGGAAAAGCACTGAATATAATAGAAAATACAATGAAATTGGATCCCTAAGATTGTCTTAAAAATCAAGCAAAGAGAACTTGACCTTAATCAAACCTACTAATTAGAACCAAAGTTAAAAGAATCTTGATTGCCACAAGTTACCTTGATAAGATCAATTTGAGTTCTTGTTTGAAAAACAAAGAAAACATTCTCATAAATTGAAGAAACTCTTAAGATATTTGTTTTATTATAATATGCTGAATTACATGAATGCGGTAGCCTTATGTAGGCCTAAAATCTATACTGTCCTCACTAAATAAAGATAATCCTAATAAACAAGGATAAAATCTCTTACTTATCTGAATATAATGAGGACTTATCTAAACCACTTAAAATCCTAAACATAATCCTAATAGTAATCAGTAAGGATAAAATCTATCATAATCTGAATAAGAATATCTAAACAAATTAAAAATGAAAAGCGAAACTCTTATTAAAAAATTAAAAATCTAAAATCTTAAACTATAGGCCTATGAATATAGGCCCATGAATTCTATAAGCTGTATTCTTCACCCTTTTTCAAACTTAAGACAATGTAAAAAAATGATCAATCTTGGCAATGCATCTAATTCATCTTGAACAGCCTTATTTGCTTGCATTTCCATGATTAATCCTTATAAAGCTTGCTTCATATGTTTAGTCTTTGCCCTAGTCACTAGACCTCTAATTCCTCATAAGGGATCATAATAATGGTTGGAAATAGGTGTTTGTGCAAGTTGATCTCCATTATTTTCTTACCAAACCAAAGCATCAGCATCATGTATCCTAATAAGGATACTATGCTTATAGTGTCTAATCATGAAAAGAATAGGGATTACAACAAGAATCCAAGTTTGTCCCATTCAATGAATGAACTTTAATTCTAAGAAAAATGGGTGGGAATATAGGCTTTTCTTGCAAAACCAAGCATTATATCATGTATTCCAATGATGAGAACATGTTTTTAGTGACTAATTATGAAAAGAATGAAGTTATTATAGGAAATCAAATTTGTATCATTTGATGGATGAAGTTTAATTCTAAAGAAATGAAGGACAAAAAGCTTTTCTTTTCAAACCAAAGCATCAATATCACGTATAACAATGAGTACAATTATTTATAGTGCTTAATCATGAAAAGAATAGAGATTTTTATGAAAATCCATGTTTGTTTCTTTCGACAATTGAAGTTTAACTCTAAGAAAAACTATAGGAAAAAAAGCTTTTCTTGCCAAATAAAAGTATCAATGTCATATATCCTAGTGAAAAAAATGTGTTTATAGTGCCCAATCATGAAAAAAAAGAGATAAACTTTTAACGGATAAACTTTAACTTTAAGGAAAATAGTGGAAAGAAAAGCTTTTCTTGCCAAAAAATTAGCAATATGACATACGCCAATGAGAGGGATGTGTTTATCATGCCTAATCACAAAAGGATTGGAGATTATTACAAGAATCAATGTTTGTCTTATTTGACAGATGAACACTGATTCTAAGAAAAATGGTGGAAAGAAAAGCTTTTATTGCTAAATCAAAACACCAATATCATGTATCCCAATCAAGAGAACATATTTGTAGTGCCTAATCATGAAAAGAAAAAAGATATGAAAGAATCCAAGTTTATCCACTTGATGGATGAACTTTGATTCTAAAGAAAATGGTGGAAAGAAACTTTTCTTGCCAAACCAAAGCATTAATACCGTGTATCCCAATACGGAGAACATCTTTGTTATGCCTAATCATGAAAAGAATAGAGATTATTATGAGAATCTATGTTTGTCCCATTTTACAAATAAACTTTGATTCTAAGAAAAATGGTGAAAAAAGATTTTCTTGCCAAACTAAGGCATCATATCATGTCTCACAAAAAAGAAAGTGTGTTCATATTGCCTAATCATGAAAAGGAAAAAGATTATTACAAGAATCCAAGTTTGTCTCATTTGGCAGAAGAATTTTGGTTCAGAGAAGAATTACTGAAAGAAAAGCCTTTCTTGCTAAGCCAAAGCATTAGCATCATGTATCCCACTAACGAAAATGTGTTATAGTTAGAGGTGTAAATTAGGCAAGTTCGAATGGGTTTGGGTTGAGTCATTTTAGATATAGGTTTTTTTAGGTTTAGGCTGATTCAAGTTCAGGCCAATTTGTGTTTGAGTCCATTTATATTCAACCTAATTCAGGTTTAGGTCCACTTGAGTTTAGGACTTTTTGTGCTTGGGTTTAAGTTTGAGTATGTTTTACATCATTTTTTATTTTATGTTAAATGTCATCATTTTTACATAATTTTGAACTCAAAGCCCAGGCTTGAATTTAGCTTGATTTGGCTTGAAAAATCTTAGTTCGATTCTATAGGCGAAGTCGCGACATTAAAAAATCATGGTAGGCCTATTGGGTTAGGCAGGCTGTCTAGCGCACGAGTAGGTCTAGTTGCTAGTTTAACATGTGATTTTTTTCATTTTTGATATGGTATTACTTATTGAGGCTTTCATATTTTTTATTTCTCTTATTACTTTGTTATACTATAATCAGATGTTAATTGTCATTATTTTAAATAAGAACAATAATAATAATTAAAGAAATGTTTAAAATTCTACAACTAACATACATAAATTCTCAAGATTAATGAGTTTAACTAATTAAATGAAGGAAAATGTGATAAGTGGATGATACACATTATTGATAATATTTTCAAAGCTCATAGTATGATTTACTTTTTTGATAAATTATTATTTTGTCATATATAGACCTACTCAAGAGTCGGGCTAGTTCTCATATTTTTGTTTCAGACTAACTTGGCTTAGCTTGAAATAGTGATTTTAAATTAAAATAACATATGTTTTTATTTAAATTAAATTATAAAATATATAAATATTAATAAAATATTCTTTAATGTGATGAACAGTAATTCTGGCTTAAATAGGTGGGCTTGGGCACGTTAAATAAAGGCCTGGGCTTGGGATTTTAAAAAAAAATAAACCTTGGCCCGCTTGACCCTTGAGTAGGTTTAATCATATATAAAATATAAATTAAGCTTTTAATATTTAATCAAATTATATATGGTATTAATATTTTTTATATTTAATATTTTATTTATTTTTGATATGACATTATCTATTATGGCTTTTATATTTTTTAATTTATTTTATTACTTTGTTATACTATTATCAGACTCTAATTATCATTACTTAAACTAATAATAATAATAAAAATAAAAATATTCAAAGAAATATTTAAAATTTTACTATTAACATACATAAACTCTCAATATTTAATGAGTTTAACTAATTAAATTAAAAAAATATGATAAATTGATGATATACTTTATTGATAATATTTTTAAAGCTCATGATATGATTTACTTTTTGATAAATTATCATTTTATCATATATAGACCTACTAAGGGTTGGGATACCTATATAGCCTAATTGGTCCTAGGCCTGAGTTCTCATATTTTTTTTTTCAAACTAGCTCTACCCAACTTAGAACAATAATTTTAAATTAAAATAACATATATTTTATTTAAATTTAATTATAAAAGATATAAATATTAATAAAAATTATTCTTTAATGTGATGAATAGTAATTCTGGCGTAAACAAACGGGTTTACGCACGTTAAATAAGGGGCTAAAGCTTGTGATTTTAGAAAATAGAGGAAAAAAGAGTTTTTCTTGCCAAACAAAAGCATTAATATCATGTATCCCAGTAAGCAGAATATGTTTATAGCGCTTGATTGTGAAAAGAATGGAGATTATTACAAGAATCAATGTTTGTCTCATTTGACAGATAAACTTTAAGTTTGAGGAAAATGGTGGAAAAAAATTTCTTACTAAATCAAAGCTTTAATATTATGTATCCCAAATAGGGGAACTTATTTATAGTGCCCATTCACAAAATGAGCGTAGATTATTAAAAGAATCCAATCTAAACCCTTTGATGGATGAACTTCGATTATAAGGAGAATGGTAGGAAGAAAATGCTTTCTTGCCAACCTAAAGTAATAATATGATATATCCTAATGAGGAGAGCATTTTTATAGCACCTAATCACAAAAGGAATCAAGATTATTACAAGAATCCATGTTTGGCTTTTTTGACAGATGACTTTGATTATAAAGAAAATGTTGGAATGAAAAGCTTCTCTTACCAAACCAAGGCTTCAAAGTTGTGTCTCCCAAAGAGAGAATGTGTTTATTTTGCCAAATCACGAAAAAATGGCGATTATTATGAGAATCTAATTTTGTCTCATTTGACAGATGAACTTTTATTCTAAGAAAAATCATGGAAATAAAAGCTTTTCATGCCAAACCAAAACATTAATATCATGGATCCCAATGATGAGAACATGTTAACATTCATGAAACGAATGAAAACTATTACAAGAATCTAGGTTTGCATCATTTGATGGATGAAGTTTCATTCTAAGGAAAATAATGGAATGAAAAGCTTTTCTTGCCAAACCAAAGAATCAATATCATGTATCCTAATGAGGAAAACATGTTTATAGTGCCCAAAAAAATCTAAGTTTTGTCTCTTTTGGCAGTCAAACTCTAACTCTAAGGAAAATGGTAGAGAGAAATGCATTTCTTGCCAAGCTAAAGCATCAATATCATGTATCCCAATGCAGATAATGTGTTTATAGTGCCCAGTCACGAAAAGAATAGATATTATTACAAGAATCCAAGTTTATCTCATTTGATGGATAAAATTTAGCTCTAAGAAAAATGGTGAAAAAAAGCTTTTCTTACCAAACCAGTGCATCAATGTCATGTATTCCAATAAAGAGAATGTGTTTATAGTACCCAGTCATGAAAATAACTGAGATTATTATGAGAATCGAAGTTTGTCTCATTCGATGAACAAACTATGACTCTAAGGAAAATGGTGGAAAGAAAAGCTATTCTTGCCAAACCAAAGTAGTAATATCCTATGTCTCAATGAGGAGAACGTGTTTATAGTGCCCAATCATGATCAGAATTGGAGATTGTTGTATGAACTAATGTTTGTCTTATTTGGAAACTAAACATTAATTCTAAGGAAAATGGTGGAAAAAAAGGCTTTTCTTTCTAAATAAAAGCATCAATATCGTGTATACCAACGAGGACTAACTTGTTTATAGTGCCTAATCATGAAAGAATAGAGATTATCATAAGAATATAAGTTTATCCTATCTGATGCATAAACTTTGATTCCACGAAAAATGGTGGAAAAAGAAGCTTTTCCTGTAAAATGAAGTCATTAATATTATGTATCTAAAAGATGAGAATGTGCTTATAGTACTAATCATTAAAAGAATGCCGATTATGATAGGAATTTTAGTTTGTCTTATTTGATGGATGAACTTTGATTGTAAGAAAAACAGTGGAAGGAAATTCTTTTCTTACCAAGCCAAGTCATCAATGTTATGTATCCTAATAAGGAAAATGTATTTGTAGTGCTTAATCGTGAAATGAATAGAGATTATTACGAGAATCCAAGTTTATCTCATTTAATAGATGAACTTTGATTCTATGTAAACTGATGGAAAGAAAAGCTTTCCTTGCCAAATCAAAGCATTAATATCATTTATCCGAATGAAGAGAACATATGCATTTTACCAATTATAAAAACAATGGAAATTATTACAACAATATAAGTTTGTTTCATTCTATGGATGAACTTTGATTTTAAGTAAAATGGTGGGAAAAAAGCTTTTCTTGCCAAACCAAAGCATTAATATCCTATATCCTAGCAAGAATAATAGGTTTATAGTGCCCAGTCACAAACAGAATAGAGATTATTAGGAGAATTCAAGTTTGTCTCATTCGATGGATGCATTTTGATTTTAAGAAAAATGGTAGAAAAAAAGTTTTTTCCCAAACCAAAGCATTGATATGATGTATCCCATTGAGGAGAACATGTTTATAATACCCAAGTACAAGAATCAATGTTTGTCTCATTTGATAACTGAACTTTGATTTCAAGGAAAATTGTGGAAAGAAAAGCTCTTCTCGCCAGACCAAAAGCATCAATATCGTGCATTCTAAGGAATAATGATTATGAAGAAAGAATTTTTGTTGTGGCCAATCAAATAATGAATGGAGATTAATCAATGTTTGTCTTTTTTGATAGACACACTTTTATTCTAAAGAAAATGTAAGAAAGAAAAGCTATTCTTGCTAAACCAAGGCATCAATGTCGTGTCTCTCAAAGAGAGAACATGTTTATAGTGATGAATCATGTAATGAACGGAGATTATTATAAGAATCTAAGTTTGTCTTATTTGACGAACAAACTTTACTTCTAAGAAAATTTATGGAAAGAAAAGCTTTTCTTGCCAAAATAATGTAGTAGTGTCGTGTATCATAATGAAAAGAATGTGTTTATACGCTTAATCATGATAAGCATAAAGATTGTTATGAGAATCAAGTTTATTCTATTTGATGGATGCACTTTGATTCAAACAATAATGGTGGAAAAAAAGCTTTTCTTGCCAAACCACAGCATTAATATCATGTATCCCAATGAGAAAAATGTGTTTGTAGTTTCGAATCACGATATGAATAGAGATTATTATAAGATTCTATTTTTATCCCATTTGATGAATAAACTTTGATTTTAAAAAGAATGGTGGAAAGAAAAGCTTTTGTCACCAAACTATGGCATCCATGTTGTGTTTCCCTATAAAGAGAATAAGTTTACAATCCTTAGTCAGGAAAAGAATAGAGATCATTATGAGAATCCAAGTTTGACTCATTTAACATATTAACTTTAACTTTAAGGAAAATTTTAAGAAAATCAAATTTGTCTTATTCGATGGATGAGCTTTGACACTAAGGAAAATAGTGGAAATTCTCAAAATAATTTTCATTATTTTTTTGATTGGGCATAATAAACACATTTTCTTCTTTGAAATACACAATATTAGAGCTTTGGTTTTGTAGGAAAAGCTTTTCTTTCCACCATTTTCCTCTAAATCAATGTTCATCCATTGAATGAGGCAAATTTGGATTATCCTAATAATCTCCATTCTTTGCATGATTAGGCACTATAAACACATTCTCCTCATTAGGATACATATATCAGTCCATCAATTTGGCAAGAAAACTTTATTTTACACCATTTTAGTTAGAGTTAAAGTTTGTTTGCCAAAAGAGATGAACTTAGATTCTTGTAATAATCTCCATTCTTTCTATGATTGGGCACTATAAATGCATTGTCCTCATTGGGATACATGATATTGATGCTTTGGTTTGGCAAGAAAACTTTTCTTTCCACTACTTTCATTAGAGTTAAAGTTTGTCTGCCAAAAGAGATAAACTTGTGTTCTCATAATAATCTCCATTGTTTTCATGATTAGGCACTATAAAAATGTTATCCTTATTAGGATACATAATGCTATGCCTTGGTTTGGTAGGAAAACTTTTCTTACCACTATTTTTATTTATGTTAAATTTAATCCATCGAATGATACGAACTTTGATTCTCATAATAATCTCATTTTTTATGATTGGGCACCATAAAAACATTCTCCTCTTTGGGTGCACGACATTGGTGATGGAGATCAACTTACGCAAACATGTATTTTTGACCATTTTTATGATCCTTTGGAAGGAATTGGAGGTCAAATAACTAGGGCAAAGGCTACACACATGAAGCAACCATTGCACGGATTAATTATGGAAATGCAAGCAAAAGAGGCTATTCAAGATGAATTAGATGCATTACCGAGATTGATCACTTTTTTACATTGTGTTGAGGCTAAAAAAGGTAAACAATAAAGCTTAGATCCCAATTTACATGTTCAAGATGAATGGAGCACAATTTGCCAATATTTATAGGCTTATAGTTTAGGATTTCATATTTCTAATTTTTTTGAATAAGAATTTGACTTTTCAATTTTAATTTGCCTAGATAATTCCTAATCAGATTATGATAAGGAGTAGACTTTAATCCTTATTGATTACTATTATGATTGTGTTTAGGATTTTAAGTTGTTTATATAAGTCTTAATCACAAAGGGTAAGGAATAGACTTACCCTCATTGATTAGGATTATCATTGTTTAGCTAGGACTTTAAAGATTTTAGGCCTATATAAGGTAGTCTCATTCATTTAATTCAGCAATTTTGAATAGAAAATAATATCTTGGGAGTTTTCTTACTTTGTAAGAACTTCTTCTTTTGTTCTTTAAACAAAACTTAAATTGATTTTTATCAAGGTAACTTATGGCGATCAAGATTCTTATAACTTTGGTTCTAATCATCAAGTTTGATTAGGGTCAAGTTCTCTTTGCTTGACTTTGAAGATGATCCTAGAGGTTTAATTTTATCCAATCAGGTTTTAGGTTATTTTTAGCCTAACGTTCTCATTATTTGGCATCAGAGTTTTGGTTCTTGAAAGTTAAGTGTCGTTTATCTTTAATCTCATAATTTCATTATATTTCTATTATATTTAGTGTTTTTCGTCATCTATAAAAAAACTAAAAATAGGTGTTCAAGTATTCTAAACCTTTGTTGCTCATCATTTATGAAAAAAACCAAAAAAAATGTTTTAGTTTTTTTGACACTTTTCCATCTTTAAAAAATACTATTATTTCATCTTCATATTCATATCTTACAAAAAATTCTTTATTCCCCTTTGTTGCTTTCTCTTCTTTTGATATTTCTTGTTGAATTCATTTTCGTTTATATTTCTTATTAATTTTACTTCCTTGATCTTTCTTACTTATCTTATTGATCAAAGATATAATAACTTCATTGTTGCTAGAAATTTTAGCAAGATCAATGATAAAGTTCTTTTTAAGGGTAAAGGAAAGTTGAATGGTAAAAGGCAAGAAAGGTGAGAATATTATCAATAAAAGCCAAAATTGAATGAAACATGAGTGATTAAGTAACTAATGTCATGTGTAAACACGTAAAGGATTGTGTGAAGAAAACCAATCTATTTCACTCCTAGCAAATTTTCGTAGGTTTAAAACATGAGTAGTAGAGGAGATAATTCTAAAATCAATATCAAGTTGTTTATGAAGGTTGTCTAACACCAATTCAAGCTTCTAAACATGAGGTTAGATAATTTAAAGTCCCCATCCAATCTTAAATCCTCTAGGAAACACATGGGTGAGAAAGAGAAAAATAAGGATTCTTATAATGATAAGAGTAATTCTAGGAAGGGTAAAAAGGCTATTTCAAAACGAGATAGCAATTTGGGTAGTATTAAGATTAAAATCCCTACTTTTCAAGGGAAAATGATCTTGAATTATATATGGAGTAGGAGAGGAAGGTAAAACATGCTTTTTATTATCATAATTACTTTAAGGAGAAGAAGTTTAAACTAGTAAAAGTTGAGTTCAAGGATTATGCTAGTATTTGGTGGGATCAATTTATGATTAAATAGGCATAAAAATGGTGAGAAACTTATTCGATCATGGGATAAAATAAAGGTAATGATGTGAACAAGGTTTATACCTAGCCATTACTATAGGGACTTGTATAGAAAGTTAAAAAGGCTGACTCAAGGATTCATGAATGTAGAGGATTACTATAAAAAATTAGAGATAAGCATGATTAAGGCTAATATAAAAGAAGACCGTGAGGCAATTATGGCTAGGTTCATTAGTGGTTGAAAAAAAGAGATAGCTAATGTGGTGGAATTGCATTATTATATGGAGAATGAGGAATTGTTGTATAAAGCTATTAAGGTGCAAAGGCAATTGAAGTCTAAAGGAACTTGTAAATATGGTTTAGCCAGGCAAAGGATTCGGTTGCATTTTCTAAAGGTAAAATCGAAACTAAATCTTTTTCTAAATCACCTGAAGTTAAGTGTTTTAAGTGTTAAGGAATTAGGCATATTACTTCTTAAAGTCCAAATAAAAGTACTATGACTGTTATGGATAATGGCGACGTAGAGAGTTTAAGTTCAAATAATGATTAAATGCCACCATTGGAGGATTTTAGTGATGTTGACATTGAAGAGCCCATGCATGGAGATATGTTCGTTACTAGGTGTGCTAGTAGCATATAACCTAAGAAAAAAGGTGATAAGGTACAATGTGAGCACATCTTTCATACTAGGTGCTATATGAATAAAAAGTTATGTAGCATGATTATTGATAGTGGAGTTGCACTAATGCTACTGGTACTTTAATGGTTTAAAAGCTAAATATGTTTACATTAAAGGATCCAAGACCATATAAGCTGTAATGGTTGAATGATTGCAAAGAAGTTAAGGTAACAGAGCAAGTGTTAGTTGCATTCTTTATTGGCAACTACAAGGATGAGGTTCTTTATGATATGGCACTAATGCATTCTAGTTATCTGCTCTAGGGCCATCCATGGTAGTTTGATAAGAAGGTTACTCATGATGGGTACAAGAATAGGGATAGCTTAGTAATGAATAACCGAGTTATTATATTAACACCTATTAAACCATTGGAGGCATATAAAGACCAGATTAGGATTGCTAAAGAGTGCATGATGAAAAAAAAGAAAATACATGCATAAGAAAAAGAAAAAGTGATAAAAAGTGAGTGTGTGGAAAAGAGTAAAAAAAGCATAGTAGTGTGCAATGAAGGAAAAACATTTAGAATATAGAGAGCAAATTAGAGAGAAAAATAAATATTTAGTGCTTTTGCAAAAGACAAAGTGAAATTAAGAGTGCTATGTTAGCAAGGCAGCATCTACTTGTACTTTTGCACAAGGATGTTTATTTCTCAACTAACGATCTTAACCTTTCTTTGCCTGGTGTGGTTGTTTCTTTGTTACAGGAATTTGTATATTTATTTCTCAAGGAAATACCATATGGATTACCTCCTTTAAGAGGTACTAAGCATTAAATAGACTACATTCCCAGTTCATTAATCCCTATTAGCCTAGCATATAAAGTAAATCCTAAAAAGACAAAAGAGATTCAAATACAAGTGGATAAATTAGTGCAAAGGGGATTTGTAAGAGAGTCTTAGCCCATGTTTAGTTCCTGTGATTTTGGTGCCAAAAGAAGATGGAACATGGCACATGTAAGTTGATTTCCAACCATCAATAAAATCATTGTAAAGTGTAAATATCCCATTCCTGGGTTAGATGATATGCTTGATGAATAGCATAGTTCATGTGTGTTTTCTAAAATTGCTTTTCAGAATGGCTATTATCAAATTCACATGAAATAAAGTGATAAATGGAAAAATATTTTTAAGATAGAATATGGTTTATATGAGTGGTTAGTGATGCCTTTTGGTTTAACTAATGCACCCACCACCTTCATGAGATTGATGAATCATGTTTTGCGTTCTTTTATTAGGAAATTTGTTATGGTTTATTTTGATGATATTTTAGTGTACAATAAAAATTTGGATTATCATGTTAAACATTTGCTTGCTACTTTTAGTGCCTTAAAGAAGCATAAATTTTATGCTAATCTTAAGAAATATGCATTTTGCATGGAATCCATTGTTTTTCTTGGTTTTGTTGTGAGTTTGAAGATAAGGTTAAAGCAATTAGAGACTGCCCAATAGCTAAGAATGCAAATAAAGTAAAGAGTTTTCATGGTTTAGCAAGTTTCTGTAAAAGGTTTGTGAAAGACTTTAGTTCTATTGTAACACCTTTAAAAGCATTTGTTAAAAAGAATGTTGTGTTTAAGTGGGATGATCTGCATGAGAAAGCTTTTAATATGTTGGAAGATAAGTTGATTAATGCAACTTTGCAATGTTTGCCTAATTTTGATAAAGTTTTTAAAGTTGAATATGATGCATTTAGAATTGGAATAAGAGTTGTTTTGATGTAGAATTCTAAAATAATTGCTTATTTTAGTGAAAAGCTTAATGGGCCAGCATTAAACTACCCCACTTATGAGAAGGAGCTGTATGCATTAGTGAGAACTCTACAAACATGGCATCACTATTTATGAATTCATAATCCATTTTGATCATAAGAGCTTGAAGTATTTAAAATCCTAAGATAAGCTTAATAAGAGGCATGCTAAGTGATTAGAGTTTATTGAGACATTTATATGATTAAGTACGATAGTGGAAAAGAAAACATTTTAGCTAATGCTTTGTCTAGAAGGTATGCATTATTTACTTCATTACAAACTAAATTACTTGGTTTTATGTTTATCAAAGATTTGTATATTAACGATGCTGATTTTAGCCAAGTATTGAATACATGTTCTAAGTGTCCATATGGTGAGTATTATAGGCATGATGGATTCTTATTTAGAAAAGATAAATCAACTGTGCCTTGTTCTTTGCATGAATTACTGGTTAGAAGGACTTATAGAGGTAGTTTAATGGGGCATTTTAGTGTGCAAAAGACCTCAAATTTATTGCGTGAGCTTTTTTATTAGCCTAACATGAGACATGATTTGCAATCTGTTTGTGATAAGTGTATAACTTGTAAACAAGCAAAATCTAAGGTAATGCCACATGGTTTATATGCACCTTTTGTTATGCCTAAACAACCTTGGGCGGATTTATCTATAGATTTTGTATTAAGGTGGCCTAGATCTTAAAGTGGTAATGATAGCATATTTGTGTTGCTAATAGGTTTTTTAAGATGGCGCATTTTATTACATGTTCAAAAACCAATGATGCAACATAAATTGCTGATTTGTTCTTTAAAGAAATAATATGTTTGCATGAATTGCTTAGAACAATTGTAAGTGATAGGGATGTTAAGTTCTTAAGATATTTTTGGCATACTTTATGGAATAAGTTAAGAACTAAACTTTTGTTTTCTACTATTGTAGTCCTTAAAGAGATGGACAAACAGAAGTAGTTAATAGGACACTTGCTACTTTGTTAAATGCTACCAATCAAAAGAACTTAAAATAATGGGAGAGATGTTTGTTTGCCTCATATTGAGTTTGCATACAATAAGGTTGTTCATTCTACTACTTTTTATTCTCGTTTTGAAGTTGTGTATGGCTTTAATCCTTCAACTTATTTGGATATCTTACCTTTGCCTATTAATGAACATGCTAACTTGGATGGTAAGAACAAGGCAAATATTGTTAGGGATTTGCATGCCAAGGTTCAAGCTAACATAGACCAGAAGAATAAGCAATATGCAAGGTAAGCCAATAAGAGGCACATTAAGGTCATTTTCAAACTTGGAGATTGGGTTTAGGTTCATTTGTATGAGGAGAGGTTTACCACTTAAAAGAAATATAATTTGCATCTAAAAGGAGATGTACCTTTTTAAGTGTTAGAAAATATCAATGACAATGCTTATAAGCTAGATTTGCCAAACAACTATGGTAATGTGAGTGCCACCTTTAATGTTGCTAATTTATCTTTGTATAATATAGGTGATTCAAGGATGGATCCTTTCAAAAAAGGGGAGAATGATAGAGATCAACTTGCATAAACACCTATTTTCAATCATTCTTATGATCCTTATGAGGAATTAAAGGTTAGATGACTAGGGCAAAGACTAAACACATGAAGTAAGCTTTGCAAGGATGAATCATGGATATGCAAGCAAAGGAGGTTGTTCAAGATGAATCAGATGCAATGCCAAGATTAATCACTTTTCTACATTGGGTTGAAGCTGAAAAGGGTGAAGACTAAAGCTTAAAGCCCAATTTGCATATATTCATGGGCCTATAGTTTAGGATTTCAAATTTTTTATTTTTTAATAAGAATTTGACTTTTCAATTTTAATTTATTTAGATAATTCCTAATCAGATTATGATAAAAATGAGACTTTAATCTTTATTGGTTACTGCTAAGATTATGTTTAGGATTTTAAATTATTTAGATAAGTCTTAATCAGACTAGGAAAAGGAATAGATCTTATCCTCATTGATTAGGATTGTCATTGTTTAGTTAGGACTATATAGATTTTAAGCTTATATGAGGTAGTCTTATTTATGTAATTTAGCAGATTTGAATAGAAAAAAATCTGGAGAACTTCTTCTTTATTCTTTAAACAAGAACTCAAATTGATCTTATCAAGGTGTCATAACGTACCCCAGGTTGGATCATCGTGAACCTATGGGTTTATACGACTTAAAATTTTTTTCTAACTAGGAAATGTCTTTTTGACTAGATTTTTCCTTCACAACGTGATGAGAATGAGAAAGTATAGATTAGTGGCTCGTGATACAGTGAGGAAGACCATAAGATGAATTGCTTATCTTATTGGTCTCGGATGACCATCACAAAGTCGCCAACGCTTGGAGTCGCCATCGATCATTTTAGGCTAGGCATGATCGGATGCCTATTGAAACCTATGTCTTAAGTTATGAAACTCGAAACATCAAACTCATGGTCTGCATGCTACAAAGATTCACCATTTGAGTTTGGGAGTTGAATACACACGATGAAGCACAAACCTCTTTACAATGCTTGAAATCGGTACCTTACTAGTTATGTTTTATCTCAGTTTCGATTCTTTCAATCTTAACTCGTCACTATTTTGATATAACCCTCTTTTAATGTATGAATTTTATAGAAATACAAATCCAAGTTTTGATGAAAAGATTTAATTTCATATATGCCACAGAATGAAAATGAACATGACCTCTGGATTTCACTTTAAAAATGGAATATTTCATTTTAAGCATTGGAGAGATACCCATGCAAAACATCACCTTTAATTTTACTTGAAATTATTTGAAAATATGAATGCGAATAATCATCACAAAGAAATCACCTTAGTAAGGTAATGAATGAAGTAACATAACATGAACCATTCAATGTAATGATAAAAGAGGGATTAACTATTGGAATTTATTTCGCAATTGGTGTTGATTATCTGGGAATAACTAAATTAATAATTTTCAAGATGGATCTGGGTTCTTTGATTGAATGAGGTTTTTTTTAAAATAAAAATAGGCTTGACTCTTGACACGTTCATAGAAATCCAAGAAGAAGAAAAATTTAATTGCAGTTGAAAGACAAGGAAGGAGTATCTCCTCAGAAAGATGGAATTGGAGTATCCACAAGGATGACGAATAATTTTGAAAAGGAAAATTTTTTAAATCTTAACAATTTGGAAAAAAGTGGGGTTGGAGAATCCCTTCAAAAGGTCAGGGTTAGAGTATCCCCAAAAGTGACATGTCTGACACTCTTTAAAAAAGCTGAGTTGGAAAACTTAAGTTAACAAGACTTTGTGATTTAGAAAATGAGTGAGCATTTTTACGCTTTTTGATAAAAAAAATTTTCTGAATGAAGATAGTAAAGATGTAAAAATAAAATAAAAATATTCGTGCCTTGATATGACCTATGGAAGGTTAGAGCATGTTCTCAAGGCTGGTCGAGGTGATATGGTGACATTCTAATGTCTGGAGACGAAGCTCGGGAAAATAACTCAATTTTGACCATAACCAAAAATAAAAGGATAGCATCGCATTATCTGATGCTATCCCACTTTTTGAATTTATTCTAAATTCATTTGAAGGATTTAGAGGGTGAACAAGATATCGTTAGAAAGGTAACTCGATGAAGGTCAATCTAAAAATATTCTCAATATCCTAAAGAAATCACTTTTCGAGGGAATAAATTTTCAAGTTTGCATTAATTATGCTGCTGGTAGAGCATACGAGGGACAGGATATGCTAAATTTTGAAAAATCATCTCAGACTCGTTTGGTATCAAAAAATTACAAACGATACCTTTTTGAAAAGTGAATTTCACAAACGTTAAGAAAAATGCTTTAAGGATTTGGAAAAATCATTTAATGGGTCTAAACAGCCTGATCAGAATACATGTTGCCGATTCCAAGGGTTCTAGATAGTTTAGTTTTGAAAAATTTTAACTCTCTCATCCTGAATGATCCAGGGGTGAATAAGACATCGTTTTAAAGATAATTTGATAGATTTTAAGAAACAAATATCATAAAATTCATGAAAAATCGTTTGAAATTTTAAACTAATTTTTTCATTTCATAATAATTATGCTGCCAATAGAGGACTAAGCGAAGCAGGGGATTTTTTTATTTTTCTTTGTGTTTTCGGGTCCAAACTCAGTTCGTTGACATTCAAACATCCATGACTAAAGGGAAAAGTGGCATGGGCATCACGAACTCATTTGCAGAACCCCAGAGTAGTTTAGGATGATGAAATAACTCGTTGATCATACCACTCAAGGTTTTGACTAAAAAATAAGGCACAAACATTTCAGGAACAAGTGCATGGCCATTTTCGTTTGAAAATCAGAAGATTTGAGCTCGTTTAACCAAGATTCCAGATCTAGAAAACATAAATTTTCTCAAGATTTTTTGCTAACTTTAAGGAAAATGCCAAGTTCATGCTAATCCTTGTTGGTTGAGGTTAACATGCTTGGCTTGGGGAGGTTTTGAAAATTAGTTTTTTTTTTCAGCCATCAAACATGCATTTAAACAAGGAGAAGATAGTGAATATACAAGGGGATGGCACATAACATAAATGGGGATGCTAACTTTACCAATGGTCTTGGCAAAAAAAGTAGCATGCACATATCTCATGAAGTGAAGCATGCTGAAAATGATAATGATTCATGGCAAAATACAAGCTAACATATAAACATAATTGAAATATGCTAGGCTAAGGATTTATGCATGGAATGAACATAACTTGATGTATGAATATGACATGAAATGCATGAACAAGAGCTATAAAAAATAATGAGGATGAAATAAGACACTTTGCATATCAAAAGGGGCATGAAGCCATCCAAACTTAAGCTACCATAACTAAAAGCCATAATAATGCATAAGAATCCTAAAAGGGTAGTGGAAGCATGGAAAGCTCACTAAAATGATGAAGATGCTGAAAAACCAGAAATGAATGTGATTAAATAAAAAGTTATACCAACAAAGCTTTAATTTTGGTCAAGTGGTTGGAGCAGCAAAAATGGCCTAAATTCTCCTCTTTTCCTTGTTATTAATTAGCAAGAAATATGAGAAAAAGAAAGGCTTTGATTCTGGTATGGGTCAGGATGATTTTTTAAAATGTGTAGTGGTTGGGAGTGAGTTTTTAGGTTGGATGCTTAGTGAAGAGCTTCAAGATTCTAATTTTTTTTTGTGAATAAGTTGGGAGAGCTAACACAAGTTAGAGAAAAAAGATTTTTCAGCTGAGATATTGATGGCCTATTTATACTAGTATTTTGGAGTTAATTTGGAGGTGTTTTTGGTCATTTCTCAAAGGGCCAAAGTTGTGACAGCTAATGGCTATAGGGTGGCTATAAGAAGTAATTTGCTATCAATGTGATGGGCATAGGGTGGCTAGTTTGGTTGCTAAAATCAAATACCAGCAAATAGTATGGCTGATAATGATCTTTGTCAACAAACAAGGGAGATATAGGGTAATCATATGACATTGACCCTTTATGATCTAATTTAGACTTCAAAAAAATGTTTTGATTAATTCACAAGTCCAAATTCATAATTTTATATAGGTTTTGATTTTTTTATGCAAAAACAAGTTAAAATCGAGCTTTTGATCAATGGTACATAAGTTAGAAATGCCCTGATCATGGAACAAAGCCTGCATGTATCGATACATTAAAGAATGTATTGATACATTTGGCTTAAAAGCCCTCGAATGTATCAATACAGTAAACATTGTATCGATACATTGATCATTGTGTTGATACTATTAAACATTGTATCAATATAGTATAGCATTGTATCGATACATGTTGATATGTCTCGATACATCTACTTTTTAGAATGGAAGTTTTAGTTCTGGCATGGCCTAGTATTGATACATGAGTTCATGTATCGATATATATACTCATGTGTCGATACATTTACACATTGTATCGATAAAAATATGGATATTTCAAATTTTTGGTTCGTTGGGAACATTGTATCGATATTCAAGCAAAATTATGAATTTTTTCATGTTCGTTATTCCAAAACATCTGGAACTATGTCCTTTGATGCCACATCTTTGTATTTCTCTTTAATATGATCCCTAAGCATTCTTGACCTCCTCAAAAAAAACTTTTTCGTTAGGCGATGTGTCGCTCCTTTTCACATCCATGCCCTAAATTGCTAAAAATTAGCCCGGACAAAGTAAAGTGTCTACACAAAGTAACTTGCAGTGACCAGGATTCTTATAACTTTAGTTTTAATCATTAGGTTTGACTAGGTTTAAGTTATCTGTGCTAGACTTTGAAGATGAGCCTAGGGTTCTATTTTCATCCATTCAGGTTTTAGGTTGTTTTTAACCTAAGGTTTGCATTAATTGGTGCCTTGTTTTAGCAAGAAACGCTTTTTTCCATCATACTCCTTATAATCAAAGTCCATTTGTCAAATAAGACATACTTGGATTCTCTTGATAATTGCCATTTTTCTAATGATTGGGCATTATAAATACATTTCCTTTATTGTGATACATGATATTGATGCTTTAGTTTTGCAAGAAACCATTCCACTAATTTTCTTAGAACAAAAGTTCATCCGTTAAACGAGATAAACGAGGATTCTTGTAATAATCTTCGTTCCTTTCTTGATTAGGTACTATAAACACATTTTTCTCATTGGGATACATAATATTAATGCTTATTTTAGGAAGAAAAGCTTTTCTTTTCACCATTTCCTTAGAATTAATGTTTATCTATTAAATGAGACAAACTTAGATTCTTATAATAATCTTCATTCATTCCAGAATTAGACATTACAGACAAGTTCTTCTCATTGGAATATAATATATTGATCCCTTGATTTTATAAGAAAAGCTTTTCTTTCCACCATTTTACTTGGAATCAAAGTTCATTCATCACATGAGATGAACTTGGATTCTCATAATAATCTGCATTCTTATCATGACTAAGCATGCGGACACTTCATTTTGTTTGGACTAGTTTTTGGTTTCCTAGGACTTAGGTAAAAGATGACAAAAATCAAAAAAATAGAAATAAACCTGGGGACAATTATCATCTGATGAAAAAGTTTTTTTAGGAAATTCTAAAATGCCTATGGACCGCTTTAAAGAAAAATGCAAAAACGAGGCATCAAAAGTCATTTTCAGGGTGTCATCGGAGTTGTTCAGGTGAGAATACGAGCTAATTTTTCTCTCTTTATGACCAAGATAAGACAACTTAAGGAACCTAAGGTATGTGTAGGTTATATGGGTGCTTGAAAACTATCACAAGGCTTTCACGTTACCAAAATTTTGAATTTCCATGTGCAGTATCGATACCTAAGGTGTGGCATTGATAACTGGCCTATTTGTATTGATACAAACCTTGGCCGTAGCTAAAATTATGATTTTTGAAAAAATGTATCAATACACAAGCATAAGCATCGATACAAATCCATGGAGTATCAATATTGGCCTTTAAGTCTTGAGACTAGGAATAATTTTTGGTCTTAGTATTGATACACAACTCATTGTATCGATACTCAGAAGTAAAATCTACCTTTTGTATCGATACATCAAGGCATTTTTGCCTAGTTCAAGCCATTATTTAGCCTTCAAAAATTGGATTTAAACATGTTTTTGCACTAAGGAACTATCTTATAACATTGCAAACCTCAACTATGGGTTCATTAACGGATTCTAACAAATTTTTGGAGTCCAAACATTTAATGACAAAGGTCACTTTCTTAAAATATATAGGTGTAAAAGGATGGCAGGCATATCTCCAGCCTGTAGACTTCCATAACCTTTCTGCCTATTTGCTTAACATGGCAGAACTAATAATAAGGGAGTCAACTGGACATGGCAGCTGGGGATATGCCCTGGTATAGAAGAAAAAACCAAAAATGCCTTTTGTATTATCTTATAAAAAAAGAGGCTAAACCAAGAAAAAGAGAACTAGCTATCTAAAAAAAAAAACTCTTTCAGCTATAACAAAAAGCTCTCAAGCAATCCCAAAAATCTCTTCACCCATCCCCATAAATCCTCTAACAACTTCAGCTGTAAAAGCTCACTAAAACATTATTCCATTGCCTTTCACCCATAACCAATCTTTATTCCTGTAGCTACCCCAAACCACTACTAGAAAACCTTTAAAAACCTAACTTTCCATATGTTTTGATCTTTAAAAAGCCTCACATCTACCATACCACCAAAAAGCTACTTCTTTTCATCATTTTCTTGCAAATAATAGCAAGGAGAAGAAAAAATTAAGTCTACAGCCACTACTTCGAGAAAGAGGGAAGTTCAAGTTTTTGGTATATCCCCTCTACCTTGATCTTTGTAGTTTTTATTTTGTCATTAACATCAACTTAGTAAACCCTTTTTATGCTTTTATGGCAACCTTAGGACTCCTATGCATTTTTTTGTGGCTTTGGTTATGGTAGCTTATGATCTTAATGTTTTTCTTGGTTCCTATTTTTTGTTTAACTAAGCATGCTCTTTTGCATTTCATCACCATAATAGCCTTTATCCATGCACTTTTTCCATGTTCCTTCCATATTCATGTCTTTATCTCATGTTTAAAATATGCATCTTAACATGACATAAGTATACTCATGCAGTTCTTAGAAGCTTGATAGGCTCTATGAAATAAAAATGCTTTTCTTGGTAAACTCTTTTTAAACATGCTTATCCTAAGTATGTTCATGCTTCTATCTATCATCTCTATACATTTATTTGTCATCTTTTCTATGAAAAATGTCATCTTTGCTTGTGCATATATGTCCTCCATATTCTGCATCATTTTGTGATACTTTGCACGTATTGAGACGCATGCTTGAGTGCTAGAAAACTAAACTCGATTTCAAAAATATCCCCAAGTTAAGCACATGCTATCTCCCATACATAGAGAATAACATGGGCTTAAGATTTTTATGAAGTTGGTTTTCAAACCTTGGGGGAAAAATAAGCATTCAATTCTGGATTAATAGGAGAATGAGTGTAAGAGTGCTATTTTTTTTCAAAAATGAAATAAAGCCTTTTAGTTGAAAAATCTAAACCCTTGGCCCTTGGCCAATCACCCTTATAGTGGCATGCTCAATGGGTTGTTCTATCATCCCAAACAACTTTAAGATTGTGGAATGAAGTCGTGACTCCTATGTCAATCTCTCATCTTGGTTACAGATGTTCGAACGTCCATGGCTCGAGCTTAACATGAAGAAAAACCAACATATTGAACACCTTCCTTGTTTTGTTCTAGCGGCACAGTGGCCTAGTCTTGAAAAATTATTAAAAAAATAAAAAATGATTTATCTAGAATGTGTTTCGAATTCCCTTTCCAATGATGCCTTATTTACTTTTAGATCATCTCATATGAAATAGTTCTAATTTTTCATAACTTCATTGTCTAAAACTCCTAAATCCAGCAAGCAGTTTATTGTTTAGGCTGTTTTGGCCTAGCAAATAACATTTTTTTCAATCACCTTGAACATTTTTCCCATGGAGTTCATGAAATTTCCTTTTCAGAAAGGTATTATTCGCATTTTAACAATTTTAGGTGAATCTGAAATGAGTGTTCAAAGTCCATCAGACCTTGACCCTGTACATACTGCTAGTGTCAAGATAGGTTAAAATAGAAGGTGGTTTTTTAGGATTTGTAGAATATTTTTACATTAATCCTTATCGAGTTACCTTTCCAATGACACCTCATTTACCTCAGGGACCTCTAGATAAGCTCAAAATAAATTCTAAAAGAGAAACGGCATGATGTTATCCTCCATTTCTAACTTGATTTTTGAAACATTTTTATTGAGGTATTCGAATGCCTCATGATCTACTTGGCTCCTTCTCGTAATCTAAGCCTTTTAGACTAGAACTAAGGCTAAACAAAATACATTTTAGCCAAATCTCGGCTCTCGATTTTTAAAGATTTCTTATTTTCAAAAATATGACCCATTCCTCTTAATGTCGAAGATTTTCATTACTCCAACCCCACTACTCCAAGGGGATGATACTCCAACCCCATTTTTACCTTAAAATAACATCAAATTTTCATTTTCAAGGATACTCCAACCCCACTTCTTCGAGGGGATACTTTAACCCTGCTTTTACCTCAAAATGACATCAAATTTTCACCTTTGCAAATACTCCAAGCTTGCTCTCCACATTTCTTCTAAAATCTACACTTTTTTCCTCGAGACATCCCTAAGTCATCGAAGCCTTTTTTTCTCCTCAAATTTCTATTGAATCTAACAGACTCTTAACATTATCTCTCAGTTATTCATTGATAATTGAGGAAATTAAGAGAAATATTTTGATCATCCTTCTTTTTCATATATTTTGTGCGGATTTATTTATTATTCTCTTTTCCACCTTACTAATACATTTCCTTTTGTAGGGACCTCAAGCATTCCTACTTTAAAGATAATTTTCAAAATCACAAAATGATATCTCATGCTAGTATCTATCCAGTGCCAGACATGAAATATTTTTTTAAAACCTATTCGAAGATTATTTTCATCAAAACCCCCTATGTTTTTAACTTCTGTGAGGCCATAGGTGATAAGTTTTTTTTTTTAAAACCCGAACTCATATCTTTACAAAATCTCATGCATTAGAGGGAATTATATTTAAATAATGATAAAAATGGAATCTAGGAAACTTAAGATATAGTTAGATGGTACTGATTTTCAAGCGTAATAGGGGTGCTAATCCTTCCTTACGCATAAGCAACTCGTGAACCCAGAACAATGAATCTTTGGAATTATTTTTAATAGGCATCCAATCATGCGTAACTTAAAATGATTAGTGGTGACTCCAAGTTTATGGCCACTTCATGGTGGCCATCAAGACTAGTTGGATAAATGATTTGTTTGATAATTTTTCACTCTTTCATGTCAAACACCATCATATTTTTAAGTTAAGCATGCTTTGGCCTTTCGAACCATCCGAAGTTCATAAAGGTCAGGCATTTGGAACATTGAAAATGTACTATAAACATGTTCTTTTCGTTTGGATACATGTGGATGCTTTGATTTAACAAGGAAAGTTCTTTTTTCTATCATTTTTTTTAGAATCAAGGTTCATGTGTCAAATGATACAAACTTGGATTCTCATAATGATCTCTATTCTTTTCATGAATAGACACTATAAATATGTTCTCCTCATTAGGATACATAACATTGATGCTTTACTTTGGCAAGAAAAGCTTTTTTTCCATTATTTTCCTTAGAATTAAACTTCATCCCTTAAATAAGACAAACTTAGATTCTTTTAACAATCTTTATTTTGTTTATGATTAGGCATAATAAACACATTTTTCTCTTTATGACACATGATATAAATGCTTTGGTTTGGCAAGAAAACTTTTTCTTTTTATGATTTTCCTTAGATTCAGAGTTCATCCAATAAATGAGACAAAGTTAGATTCTCATGATAACAGTAATTCTTTTTATGATTTGACACTATAAACACATTCTTCTTATTAAGATTCATGATATTGATGCTTTGATTTCACAAAAAAAGCCTTTCTTTCCACCGTTTTTCATAGAATTAAAGTTTGTCCATCAAATAAGATAAACTTGGATTCTCATAATAATCTCCATTCTTTATATGATTAGGCACTATAAACATGTTCTACTCTTTGGGATACAGAATATTAATGCCTTGTTTTGGTAGGAAAAGCTCTTCTTTCCATTTTTTAGAATCAAAGTTTATTTGCCGAGTGATACAAACTCAAATTCTCATAATAATCTCTATTCTTTTCATGACTAGACACTATAAATACATTTTCTTTATTGGGATACACAATATTAATGCCTTTGTTTGGCAAGAAAAGCTTTTCTTTCCATAATTCTTCTTAGAATCAACTTTCATCTATTAAATAAGATAAACTTGGATTCTTATAATAATCTCTATTATTTTCTTGATTAGGCACTATGAACACTGAGAAAAACATGTTTATAATACCTAATAATGAAAAATGTGGAGATTATTTAATGCAAACCTTAGGATGAAAAAAACACAACCTAAAACTCGATTGGATCGCCTTCAAAATTAAGCAAAAAGAACTTGACCCTAATCAAATTGCTAATTAGAACCAAAGTTATAACAATCTTGATTGCCAAAAGTTACCTTGATAAGATAAATTTGAGTTCTTGTTTAAATAACAAAGAAGAAGTTCTCACAAAGTGAAGAAACACTTAAGATATTTTTTTCCAATCTGCTGAATGAATGAGATAGCCTTATATAGGCCTAAAATATGTAAAGTCCTAACTAAACAAGGACAACCCTATTCATAATCCTAATAGTAATCAATGAAAATAAAGTCTATTCTTTATCATAATCTAATTAGTAATTATCTTAACAACTTAAAATCCTAAACATAATCTTAATAGTAATCAATGAGGATAAAGCCTACTCCTTATTTATAAACAAATAAGGATAGTAATCGATTAGGAAATATCTAATTAAAATTGAAACATCAGATTCCTACAAAAATCTAAAATCCTAAACTAGGCCCATGAATACATACAAATTGGGCTTCATAATATGCAAATTGAGATCCAAGCTTTATTCCTCACTTTTTTTTAGCCTTAACACAATATAAAAAAAGTGGTTAATCTTAGCAATGCAATTGATTCATCCTGAATAGCCTTCTTTGCCTACAGTTCCATGATTAATCCTTGGAAAACTGGTTTCACACATTTAGTCCTTACCTTAGTCATTAAACCCCTAATTCCTTATAAAAGATCATAAGCATGATTTGAAATAGGTGTCTATGCAAGTTCATCTCCATCATAATAATCTAAGTTTTTCCAATTTGATGGATGAACTTTGATTCTAAGGAAAATGATGAAGAAAAGCTTTTCTTATGAAACAAAGGCATCAATATCGTGTATCCTAATGAGGAGAGTCTATTTATAGTGCCTAATTAAAAAAATGGAGATTATTATGGGAATCTAAGTTTGTCCCATTTGACAGATTAATTTTGATTATAAGGAAAGTAGTGGAAAGAAGAGCTGTTCTTGCCAAACTAAAGCATCAATATCATTTATCCCAACAAAGAGAATATGTTTATAGTGCCAATTCATGAAAAGAATAAAGATTATTCTAAGAATCAAAGTTTGTTTCATTAGATGAATGAACTTTGATTTTAAAGACCAAAGAAAAGAAAAGCTTTTCTTACCGAACCAAGCATTAATATCATGTACCCCAATGAGAAGAACATTTGTTTAGTGCCCAATTTTGAAAAAATAAAGATTATTAGAAGAATGAAAGTTTGTCTCATTTGATAGACAAACTTTAATTCTAAGGAAAATGGTGGAAAGAAAAATGTTTATGGCCAAACCAAAGCATTAATATCATGAATCCTAAAGAGGAGAATGTGTTAATAATTTCCAATCATGAAAAGAGCAGAGATTATATGTGAACTCAATATGTGCCAATATGTGTTTCCATGATTAATCCTTACCAAGCTTACTTCTTGTGTTTAATCTTTGCCCTAGTCATCAGACCTTCAATTCCTTGCAAAGAATCATAAGAATGGATGGAAATAGGTGTTAGTGCAAGTTGATGTCCATCAGGAATCCAAGTTTGTTACATTTGATGGATAAACTTTCTTTCAAAGGAAAAAGGTGGAAGGAAAAGCTTTTCTAGCCTAACCAAAGCATTAATTTTATGTATCCCAATGATGAGAGTGTATTTATAGTGCACAACCATGAGAAGAAAAGAGATTAGTATGAAGTCCATGTTTATCCTATTTTAGGATAAACTTTGATTCTAAAGTAAGTATGGGGAAAGAAAAAATTTTCTTGCCAAACCATACCCCATATAATGTATCCCATTATGGTGAATTTGCTTATCATACCTAATCATTAAAAGAATAGAGATTATTATGAGAACAAAGTTTATCTCATTCGACAATAAACTTTGATTTTACAAAAAATGGTAGAGAAAATCTTTTCTTGTTAAACTAAAACATCAATATCATGCATACTAATAAGGAGAATACATTTATAGTGCCCAATCGTGAAAAGAGCGAAGGTTATTACGTAAATCCAAGTTTGTCCCAATAGACAGATGAACTTTGATTCTAAGGAAAATGGTGGAAAAATGCTTTTCTTTCTAAACCAAAGCATTAATGTCATGTATCCCAATAACGAGAATGTGTTTACAGTACCCAATCATGAAACAAATGGAGATTATTATGATAATCCAGGTTTGTATAATTCAATGGGTGAACTTTGGTTTTGAGGAAAATGGTGAAAAAATAAGCTTTTCTTGCCAAACCAAAGCATCAATATCATGTATCCCAAGAGGAGAATATGTTTATAGTGCCAATCATGAAAGGAACATATATTATTATAAGAATCCAAGTACATCCCACTTAGTGTATGAACTTTGATTCTAAGGAAAATGGCAAAAAGAAAACCTTTACTTTTTGAAAGAAAGCTTTCAATATTATGCATCCAAATAAGGAGAATGAGTTTATAGTGCCAAATTATCAAAGAAACCGAGATTACTATAAGAATCCAAGTTTGTCCTATTTGATGAACGAACTTTGATTTTAAGGAAAATTGCAGAATAAAACTTTTTTTGCCTAGCCAAAGCATCAATGTCATCTATCCCAATAAGAAGAATGTGTGCCCAACCATGAAAAAAATGGAGATTATCTTGAGAATCCAAGTTTATCTCATCTGATAGATGAACTTTTATTCTAAGGAAAATGGTGGAAAGAAAGGCTTTACTTGCTAAACCAAAGCATTATTATTGTGCTCCTAATGAGGATAACGTGTTTATAATGCCCAATTATGAAAAAATAAGGATTACTATAAGAATCCAAGTTTGTCTCATTTTATGGATAAACTTTAATTCTAAGGTAAATGGTGAAAAAAACACTTTTAGCCAAATGAAAGAAACAATATCATAAATCCTAAAGAGTGGAGAATTTGGTCATAGATCCCAATTTCAAAAGAAATAGAGATCATATGCAAACTCGATATGTCGCAGTATATGTTCCCATGATTAATCCTTGTAAAGCTTGCTTCATGCATTTAGTCTTTGCCCAAGTCATTAGACCTTCATTTCCTTGCAAAGGTCTTATGGAGATCAACTTGCATAAACACCTATTTCTAATCATTTTTGTTATCCTTTTTTAGGTCTAATGACTAGGGTAGAGAAATGCATGAAGCAAGCTTTGCAAGGATTAATCAAGGAAATGCAAGCTAAAGAGGCTATTCAAGATGAATTAGATGCATTGCTAAAATTGGTCACTTTTTACATTGTACTGAGGCTAAAAAATGTGAACAATAAAGCTTGAAGCCCAATTTGCACGTTTATGATAAATGGAGCCTAATTTGCACCAGAATACAAGTGTGCTTTCAGTGCTTCTAATGTTTTATTTTCACCAAAATGTCTAACAATGCCTTACACTGTGAGCTTCATGCGCCAAAAGCTCTTGAATTTAACAAAAAAGAATGGATAATCAGCTAGACTTTAGGATAAATCCTTCATACCAAAAATAATTCTTATTTCTTCTTTTAATGCACTTCTCATAGATCTTTGCAAAGTGTGAGTCCTTTTTGTACAACTCTATCATCAAATCAAACCCTATGAATCTCATATTAAGCTTAAAGATTAATGCATGCCTTTGAGAAAGTGCATTCGCTATAATGTTGACATTCCCTTTCTTGTACTTGATTATATAAGAAAACATATCCAAGAACTCCATCCACTTGGCATGTCTAATATTCAGCTCGCTTTAGCCTTTTAAAAGTTTTAATGACTCATAATTTATATGAATCATGAACTCTTTAGGCAATAAGTATTGTTGCCAAGTTTCTAATGCTTGAATTATTGCATAAAACTCTTTATCATAGGTTGAGTAGTTAAGATGAAAACCACTCAACTTCTCACTGAAATAGGCAATGGAATGCTCGTCTTGCTCAAGAACAACTCTAATCCTAATTTTTGATGCATCACACTCCACTTAAAAGGTTTTAGGGAAATCAGGTAATGCTAGAATAGGAGCTAAACTTTATTTCTCCTTAATCAAGTCAAAACTTCATTGTGCTAGCTTAGTCCACTTAAATTCTATTTCCTTCTTCACACACTTAGTTAAAAGAGCTAAAATGATGCTAAAATTTTTCATAAAATGTTTGTAAAAGGAAGCCAAGCCATGAAAACTTTAGACTTTAGCAATATTATTGTGAGTCGACCACTTCTTGGTAGTTTTAACCTTCTCTTAATCAACCTCCACTTTATTTTAGGAAACAACATAGCTAAGAAAAACTAGAGGATCCTTGCAAAGGTCTACTTCTGAAGGTTAGCAAATAGCTTCTCTTCTCTAGGCCTTTCAAGCACCTCTGTAAGATGCTCTATATATTCATCATAACTCCTATTATAGACAAGTATATCATCAAAATAAATAACAAAAAAATGACCAATGAATTTTTGTAAAACATGATTCATTAGTCGTAAAAATGTGCTAGGAGCATTGCATAAGATAAAAGGCATGACTATCCATTCATATAACCCAAACTTCATCTTAAAGGTTGTTTTCCATTCATTAATTTCTTTTATTTAAATCTAATGGTATCTACTCTTGAGATCAATCTCTAAAAAGATAAAAGAACCATGCAACTCATCCAACATGTCTTCAAGTTATGGGATGGGATAGTGGTATTTGACTGTAATCTTGTTAATAGCTCGACTATCTCCAGTTATGTGTATTGATCTATCCTTTTTTGGGAACTAAAAGAGTTGGTACTACATATAGACTAATGGACTCTTTAACAAAGCCCTTCCCTATCAACTCCATTACTTGCTATTGGAGCTCCTTAGCTTCTTCCAAGTTACATCAATATACTGGTCTATTAGGTAAGGTTAAACTAGGAATTAGATCAACCCGATGCTTTATGCCACAGTTTGGTGGTAACTTCTTTCAAAGTTATTCCAAGAAAACATCTAAAAAGTCCTCCAATATCTTATCTAATTTTGGATTGAGAGCTCCACCTTTACCTAAAATCTCTTTAACTATCAATAAGTAAGCAATCTCATTACATGTTAGAGCATGTTTTACCTCCCCCTTACTGGTAAATAAGCTTTCCTTTATTATTTTACTAGTCGCCAACTGGTCTTGTATTACCTAGGAAGGACTAAGGGGTGTCAATAGCACATGTTTGCCATCCTTATAAAAAGAATATGTGTTTGCACACCCATGATGCCCAACTTCTTGGTTAAACTACCAAGGTCCTCCAAGAAGCACATGGCTAGCACTCATCAGTGCCATTTCATCCTTGTATTTTTCTATGGTAATTGTCACCTTCACCTATTCTGTAAGCCTTAGGTCTCCTTGTTGTTTAGCTATTGCAAATGATAAATATGTGGATGCTTAGCAGTAGTGAGGTTTAGTATATTAACTAATGCAGTCGAGGCTCCCTTAATGCAACTCCCTACATCAATGATTAAACCACATACCTTGTCATTAATGTTGCAATGAGTGTAAAAGATATTTTTCCCATGTTTCTCATCTTTTTTTTTATTGTACTACGAGATTGCGGTGAATAACAAGTAATTCTCCTTCCTTAAGAGGTGCAACTTGCTCTTCTTCTACTTTTACTTCTGAATCTTACTCGTTCTTACTAATAACTTCTTCAAATGATTGACCGATGATCATTACCTTCTTGTTAGGATATTGCAAAGCTATGTGTCCAAGCCCGAGGCACTTAAAATGCTTAATGTCATGACTTCTTACTAGAGGTTCAAAATTTCTAATTTGTTCCCCTTTTTCAACCATAGTCACCTTAGTAGGATCTTTTTTTTCTTTAGGTTTTGCAACCTTTATGGAGATGTAAACTGAAGAAAGGGATGAGGTGTAAAGTTTATGTGCCCTAGATGTGTTTCTCTTACATTGCTTTTCAATCTTCACAGCTAGTGTAATCAAATCATCTAATATGGCATATGGTTGTAACTCTATTAAATCTATAATCTCTTTGTGCAACCCACTAATGAATCTTGCAATGGTTTGCTTTTGATCTTCTTGTAGATCACATCATATCATTAACATCTTAAACTTTTTCACATGTTCCTTAACACACAATAAGCTCTTTGTTGCAAAGTTTGCAACTTAATGAATAACTCTTGCTTATAGTATTAAGGTATAAACCTCTTTTCCATAAGCCTCTATGTTGAGACTAGATTTTCTCCTTCACACCTTCTTTGTACCTTCACATTCTTCCACCATATATTAGCATAATCAGTAAACTTTAGAGCTATGAGTTATACCTTTTCAGCCTCGGTGTATTTTTGACACCTAAAACTTTCTTAAAATGTTATACCCACTTCAAGTAATCTTGGGAGAGCATGCTTCATAGAAAGGTGGAATCTTCATCTTAATATTATCAGAGTGATGTGCCACATCATTGTTAGCCTAAGTTGAAAGTTTTAAAAGTGGAGGAGTTCGAATACACAAACCCAATCACATGATCAAAGGCTAAAAGATTCAACTTGGTGTATTATGTGCTCGATAAGGAAGATCATTAAAGATTTTGGTAGTCTTCTTGAGCAAAAAAGTCAGCAGCATCCAAATTAGGAAAGTTTCAGTGTGCAAATTATTACTAAATCTCCAAGGCTTTTAGTTCTTTTTAGAAAGGTTCTAATTCCTTAGCTTGCAAGGAAATTAATTCCATTGACTATTTTATTTTCTTTATAAGCAAGCAATATCTTAATTATTTACTTAGGATTTAGTTTTATTTTCTTGTAAAGGCTTTTGACCAATCCTCTACTATAAATAAAGGACCTTATGCTTGTTTTTAGGACATTTAGAGTTGATCAATAAAGTAGTTAATTATTTTCCATTCTTTTCTCTTGTTCATGTCTTTTTCATGGTGAACTTATCTTTTAGCTTTTTCATTCCTAAAAGTGACGTCCAACCCTTGTATTGATTATGGCAAGGATTCTTATCAATCAATCAAGGTTTATTATTGCCATCCTTCCAACTTTCATATTTTTATTTTTTTATTTTCAGTTTAAATCATTAGAGATATACTTTTATTGAGTTCTATTCTGATAAGACTCATCATTATTGGCATCAGAGCTAAGGTTTTTAAGGTTTAAAGTCATAAACACCATATCAAAAGGTAATGAGACATATAAACCACCAAATTTGAGATTGCAGTAAAAAATGAGTTTTGAATAAGCTCATCTTGTAGCCCTTTAATGCAATAACAAAGAGTTTCGTTTCATACACGCATGGATCAGCTTCTGCGTATGGTGGAAAAATTGGTCATGAATCAGCCACAAAATAATTAGCCATGACAATGAAGGGTTGATCATGATAAGGATGATAAGTATGATGACCCACTCATAGAAGATGAACTTGAAGAAGCACCAAGCCAACACTGGCAACCAAGAATTAAACAAAGAGACCTACACTTTGCAAATATTATAAAGAGTGCACGAAGGGAGCAAAAGAGGTTTATTTTTTACATGAAAGATTTTTCTTCAAGTCTAGTCAGTTATGCATTCCTTTTTGTTCAATTCGAGAGCTTTTAGGGCATGATGCTTATAATGGAGGTCTTGCTAGACACTTTACTAAACAGAAGACATTAGAAGCATTGAAAAAACAGAAAGATATGTCACATGCAAAAAGGCAAAGAGCAAAAGGATGGCACAAGGGCTATACATGCTTCTACCTGTACCTTAACATCCCTAGGAACATGTAAGCATGGATTTTTTTTTAGGTTTACATAAGATATCACAGGGAAAGGATTTGGTAAATGGTTGTAATGGATCACTTTTTGAAGATGCACACTTCATTCCATGCCATGAAACTAATGATACAAGTTATGTAGCTAATTTGTTCTTCAAGGAAATAGTTTGATTTTATGGGTTTCGTAAGAGCATTTTTTTTTATTGTGATGCTAAGTATCTAAGTTACATGTGGAAGACTTTATTGAAAAAGCTTGGAACCAAGTTATTATTGAGCATAGCTTGTCAGCCATAAACTGATAGGTAAACTAAGATGGTGAATAGAACACTTTAAGCTTTTTTTTGGATGATAATGAACAAGAATCTAAAGAATTAGGATGAGTGCTTGGCTTATGTAGAGTTTGGTTGCAATCATAGCTTACATAGTGCTACTAAGCATTCTCTTTTGAGGTGGTCTATGGTTTTAACCTAACTACACCTCTTGATTTAGCACTAATACCAATTAGTGAGAGGAGCTGTATAGATGGAGCTAGGAAGGCTCAAATGGTGAAAAATATGCACAAAAATGTTAGAGAATAGATTGAGAAGAAGATAAAGCTTATGTAAGATTGGCAAACAAAAAGAGAAAGCAAGTTCTATTTAAATTGGGAGACCTTGTATGGATTTATCTTCCTAAAAATAGGGTTCCTAATCAAAGAAAATCTAAGGTGATGCTATGGTTGATGGTCCTTTTAGAGTCCCTGAAAAGGTAAATAACAATGCTTACAAACTTAACTTACATGAGGAATATAATGTGAGCATCATATTCAATGTTTGAGGCTTTACAGCCTATTTGGAGGACACCTTGGATGATGGAAATAGTGTGGATTTGAGGGTAAATCATTCTTAACAAAGGGGAGATGGTGTAGCACATCATGGTTAGCCCAAGTTAAAAGTTCTAAAAAAGGAAAAGTTTGAGTACATAGGCCCAATCACATAATCAAAAGCTAAAAGAGTCAACTTTGTGTATTATGTGCTTGATAAGGAAGGTCTTTGAAGATTCTATAAGTCTTCTTGAGCAAGAAAGTCAGTACCATCCAAATTAGGAAAGTTTTGGTGTACAGATTATTACTTAATCTCCAAGGCTTTTATTTTCATTTTTAGAAAGGTTTTAATTCCTTAGTTTGCAAGGAAATTAATTTCATTTACTATTTTATTTTTTTCTGAGCAAGCAATATCTTAATTAATTACTTATGTTTAGTTTTTTTTCTAGTAAAGGCTTTTGGCCAATCCTTTACTATAAATAGTGGACCTTATGCTTGTTTTTGGGACATTCAGACTTGATTAATACAGTAGCTAATTATTTTTAGATTTTTCTCTTATCCAAGTCTTTTTGGCGGTGAGTTTATGAGACTTATCTTTTAGGTTTCTCATCTTTAAAAGTGGTGCCCAACCTTTGCATTGATTATGGCAAGGATTCTTATCAGTCAATCAAAGTTTATTTCTTAAATCCTTTCAACTTTTAGATTTTTTTTTATTTTCTTCTATTTTCATTTTGAATCATTAGAGATCTATGTTTATTGAGTTCTACTCTGATAAGACTCATCATAAATGTTTTTTGGTGCTAGTGTTACCTTGGTGCTTCTTTAGGTTTATCTTCTATGCTCGAGTCATAATACTTATCACCCTCATCGTGATCAACCCTTTATTATTGTAACTAATTATGTTATGCCTGATTCATGGAAAATCGTTCCACCATATGCATAACCTAATCTATGCATACATAAAGCTCTTCGTTATTGCATTCAAGGGCTACAAGATAGCTTGTTCGAAACTCATTCTTTGTTCAATCTCAGATTTAGCAGTGTATGGGGGTCTTTACCTTTTGACATGGTGTTTATGACCGTAAACCTTAAAAACCATAGCTCTGATACCAATAACGATAAGCCTTATTAGAATAGAACTCAATGGAAATGGATATCTAATGGTTCAAACTAAAAAATAGAAGAAAATAAACATCTACAAAAATCTAAAAGTTAGAAGAATAGAAAAAGCAAAACCTTGATTGATTAATAAGAATCTTTGCCATAACCAAGGGTTGGATGCCAACTTTAGGGATGATAAACCTAAAAGATAAGTCTCACAAACTCACCACCAAGAAGACTTAGATAAGAGAAAATAACTAAAAATAATCAACTACTTTATTAATCAACTCTGAATGTCCCAAAAAAAGCATGAAGTCGAGTATTTATAATAGAGGATTGGCCAAAAGCCTTTACAAGAAAAGGAAACTAAATCCTAAGTAATTAATTAAGATATTGCTTACTCAGAAAAAAATAAAATAGTCAATGGAATCAATTTCCTTGCCAGCTAAGGAATTAAAACCTTCCTAAAAAATAATGAAAGCCATTGAGATTAGGTAATAATCTGCACACCAAAACTTTCCTAATCCTAATTTGGATGCTACTGACTTTCTTCCTTAAGAAGACTTCTAAAGTCTTTGAGGACCTTCCTTATCGTGTGCATGATACACCAAGTTGAGTCTTTTAGCCCTTGATCGTGTGATTGGGCCTATATACTTCAACTTTTTTTCTTTTAGGCTTACTAACTTAGGCCAACCATGATGTGGCTTATCAAAAATATCTTGAGAGTTTTTTCACTTTATAACAACTTCTTTGTTCTTAAACAAGAATTGAAATTCATATTGTCAAGGTAACTTGTGGTAATCAAGATTTTTATAACTTTAGTTCTAATTTATAGATTTGATTAGGGGTCAAGTTCTCTTTACTTGATTTTCAAAATAATCATTTGGGTCTTATTCCATCAAATCAATTTTTAGATTATGTTTTCAACCTAAGGTTCACATTAGGATCATAAAAATGGCTGAAAATAGGTGTTGTTGGAAGTTGATCTCTATTAAGTATCTGACTTTATCCTATTTGATAAACCAACTTTCTTTTAAAGGAAAATTATAGAAGGAAAAGCTTTTCTTGCTAAACCAAAGCATTAATTCTGTTTATCCCAATGATAGTGTTTAAAGAGCCCAATCATAAGAACAATGGAGATTATTATGAGAGTCCAAGTTTGTCCTATGTAAGGATAAACTGATTCTAAGGTAAATTGGTTTCTTGCCAAGCCATAGCATCAATATCTTGTATCCCAATGTGGGGAATATGTTTCTTATGTCCAATCATGAAAAGAATGGAGATTATTATGAGAAGCCAAGTTTATCCTATCCAACAAACAAACTTTTCTTACCAAACCAAAGATCCTAGCGAGGATAATGAGTTACAGTGCCCAATCACAAAGAGAATGGAGATTATTAAAAGAATCGATGTTTGTTTCATTCAATGGATGAACTTTGATTCAAAGGAAAATAGTGGAAAGAAAAGATTTTCCTACAAAACAAAAGCATCATTATCATATATTACAATGACAAGAATGTGTTTAAGTGCCCAATCACGAAAGAAATAGAGATTATTATAAGACTCAATGTTTGTCTTATTCGATAGATGAACTTTGATTACAAGGAAAATGGTGAAGGAAATGCTTTCTTGCCAAACCAGAGCATCAATATTATGTATCCCAAAGATAGAACACGTTTATAGTGCCCAATCATGAAAAGAACAAGGATTATCATGAGAATCTAAGCTTGTCGCATTTGACAGAGGAGTTTCAATTTTAAGGAAATTTAAGGAAAGAAAACCTTTTGTTGCCAAACCAAAGCATTAATATCATATATCCCAATAAAGAAAACATGTTTATAGTGCCCAATCATGAAAAAAATATAGATTATTAAAAGAATCAATGTTTGTCTTATTTAACAGATAAGCTTTGCTTCTAAGGAAAATTGTATAAAGAAAAGTTTTTCTCGCCAAATTAAATCATCAATATTGTATATCCCAAAAAGGGGAACAAGTTTATATTTCCTGTCATAAAAAGAACGGAGATTATTATAAGAATCCAAGCTTGTCCTATTTGATGGATGAATATCGATTCAAAGGAAAATGGTGGAAAAAAAACTTTTCTTATAAAAGCAAAGCATTAATATCATGTAGTCTAATCATAAAAGGAATTGAGATTATTACAAATCCATGTTTGTCCCTTTTGATGAATAAACTTTGATTCTAAGGAAAATGTTAGAAAAAAAAAGCTTTTCTTGCTAGACTAAGGCATTAGTGTCATGTCCCTCAAAATGAGAATGTGTTTATAGTGCCGAGTCACTAAAAGAATGAAGATTATATAAGAATCCAAGTTTGTCTTATTTGACTAATGAACTTTGATTGTAAGAAAAGTCATGGAAAGAAAAGCTTTTCATGCTAAGCCAAAACACCAATATCATGTATCCCAATAAGGAGAATTTGTTTATAGAGCACATTCACGAAAAGAATAGAAATTATAACGAGAAACCAGGTTTATGTCATTTGATGGATGAAGTTTGGTTTTAAGGAAAATAGTGGAATAGAATGCTTTTCTTGAAAAACTAAAGTATCAATATTTCATTCTCAATGAGGACAACCTATTGATAATGCCAAATAGAATCTAGGTTTTGTCTTTTTCAATTGTCAAAATTTAACTCTAGGTAAAATGGTGGAAAGAAAAGCTTTTCTTGCCAAATGAAAGCATCAATATCATGTATCCCAATACGACCAACATGTTTGTAATGCCTAACCACAAAAAGAATAGAGATTATTATATGAATCTAAGTTTGTCTCTTTCAATGACTGAGCTATAACTCTAAGGAAAATAAAGGGAAGAAAATCTTTTCTTGCTAAATCAAAGCAATAATATCATCTATTCCAATGAGGAAAAAATGTTTATAGTGTCTTATCACGAAAATAATTGAGATATTATGAGAATCCAAGTTTGTTTTATTCAATGAATGAACTGTGACTTTAAAGACAATGGTGGAAAGAGAAGCTTTTCCTGCCAAATTAAAATAGTAATATCATGTATCACAATGAAGAGAATATCTTTATAGTCCCCAATCTTGAAAAGAATCGAGATTGTTCCAAGCATCAATGCTTGTCTCATTTGACATATCAACATTGATTCTAACGAAAATGGTTGAAAGAAAAGCTTTTCTTGTCAAACATAGGTGCCATTATCATGTATCCCAATAAGGAGAACATGTTTATAGTGCCTAATCATAAAATAAATATAGATTATTATGATAATTCAAGTTTATCCCATTTGATGCTTAAACATTGATTTTAAGAAAAATGGTGGAAAGAAAAGCTTTCTCTCCTAAACCAAACCATCAATATTGTGTATCCCAATAAGGCGAATGTATTTATAGTGGTTAATCATAAAAACAATAGAGATTTCTAAGAGAATTTGAGTCTATCTCATTTGATAGATGAACTTATTCTATGGAAAATGGTGGAAAGAAAAGCTTTTCTTGCCAAACAAAGTCATCAATGCTATTTATCCCAATGAGGAGAATATGTTGATAGTGCCTAATCACGAAAAAATGGAGATTATTTTAAGAATCCAACTTTGTCTCATTCAATGAATGAACTTGGATTCTAGGGAAAATGGTGGAGAAAAAGCTTTTCTTTCCAAACCAAAGCATCAGTATCATGTGTCCTAATAAGGAAAAAGTGTTTATAGTGCCCAATCATGAAAATAATGGAGATTTTTATGGGAATATATGTTTGTTCCATTCAATGGATGAACTTAGATTTTAGAGAAAACAACAGAAAGAAAAGCTTTTCTCACTAAACCAAAGCATCAATATCATGTATCATATTAGGAATAACGAGTTTATAGTGCCTAATTTTGAATAGAATTGAAATTATTAGGAGAACTCAAGTTTGCTGCATTTAATAGGTGAACCTTGATTCTAAGGAAAATAATGGAAAAAGAAGCTTTTCTACTTAAGACCAAAGCATCAATATCATGTATCTAAATCTAGAAAACATGTTTATAGTGCCTAATCATGAAAAGAATGCAGATTGTTACAAGAATCAATGTTTGCCTGATTTGATAGATAAACTTTGACTCTAAGGAAAATAGTGGAGAGAAAAGTTTTTCTCACCAAAACAAATCATCAATATTGTGTATTCTAATGAAAAGGATGTTTATAGTGCCTAACCAAGAAAGCAATGGAGATTATTACAAGAATCCAAGAATGTCCCATTTGATCGATGAACTTTGATTCTAAGAAAAGTTTTTCTTAATAAACAAAAGTATGAATATCATGTACCCCAACGAGAACAATGTGTTTATAGTGCCTAATTTTGGAAAGAATGAAGAATATTACAAGAATCAATGTTTGTCTTATTTGACCGATGAACTTTGATTTTAAGGAAAATAGTGTAAAGAAAAGTTTTTCTCACCAAATCAAAACATTAATATTGATTATCTCAAAGAGAAGAACATGTTTATAGTATCCAATCATGAAAGGGATTGAGATTATATGAGAATCCAATCTATCCCATTTGTTGGATGAACTTTGATTCCATTAAAAATGATGAGAAAAAAAATGCTTTTCTTACCAACCAAAGCAACAATATCATATATCCGAATAAGAGAGTGTTTTGTAGGGCTCAATCACAAAAAATGAGATTATTACAAGAATCCATGTCTATCATTTTTTACGGATGAACTTTAATTCTAAAGAAAATATTGGAAATAAAAGCTTTTCTTACCAAACCAAGGCCTCAATGTTATGTCTCCCAAAGAAAGCATGTGTTTATAGTGCCAAATCACGAAATGAATAGAGATTATTACGAGAATCTAAGTTTGTCTTAGTTGACAGATGAACTTTTATTTGAAGGAAAATTATGGAAGAAAAAGCTTTTCTTGCCAAACTAGAAAACATGAATATCATGCTTCCTAATAAGGAGAACATATTTATACTGCCCATTCATGAAAAGAATAAAGATTATTGTAAGAATCCCAGTTTGCATCTTTTAATGGATAAAGTTTGATTCTAAAGAACGTAATGGAATGAAAAACTTTCTTTCCAAACCAAAGTATCAATATTGTGTATCCTAATAAGGACAACATGTTTATAGTGCCCAAAAAATCTAAGTTTGTTTTTTTCGATGGTTAATTATAACTTTAAGAAAAATGGTAGAGAGAAAAGCTTTTCTTGCCAAGCCAAAGCATCAATATCATGTATCCCAATGCAGGCAATGTGTTTATTTGCATAATCATCAAAAGAATAGAGATTATTGTGAGAATCCAGGTTTGCCTTTTTCAATAGATAGACTCTAGCTTTAAGTAAAATGGTGGAAAGAAAAGCTTTTCTTGCCAAACCAATGCATTAATATCTTCAATTCTAATAAGGAGAATGTGTTCATAGTGCCCAGTCACTAAAATAACTGAGATTATTATGAGAATCCAAGTTTATCTCATTCAATAAATAAACTGTGACTCTAAGGAAAATGGTGGGTAGAAAAACTTTTCTTGCCCTACCAAAATAGTAATATCTTATATCTCAAACAGGAGAATGTGTTTATAGTGTCCAATCATGAAAAGAATGGAGATTGTTACAAGAATTCATGTTTGTCTCATTTTCTAAGGAAAATGGTGGATAGAAAGGCTTTTTTGACCAAAAAAAGCATCAATATCATGTATCCCAATAAAGAGGACACGTTTATAGTGCCTAATCATGAAAATAGCAAAGATTATCATGAGAATCTAAGTTTGTCCCATTTGATGGATGAACTTTGTTCTAAAAAAAAGTTGGAAAAGAAAGCTTTTCTTGCCAAACTAAGTCATCAATATTGTGCATCTTAAGGATAAGAATGTGTTTATAGTGCTAATCATGAAAAGGATGGAGATTATGGCAAGAATCTAAGTTTGTCTTATTTGATGGATAAACTTTAATTCAAAAGAAAATGGAGAAAAGAAAATCTTTTCTTGCCAAATCAGTTTATCAATATTATGTATCCCAATAAGGAGAATGTGTTTATAGTGCCTAATTATAAAAATAATGGAGATTATTATAAGAATCCTAGCTTATCTCATTTGATGGATGAACTTTGATTCTATAGAAAATAAAGGAAAGAAAAGCTTTTCTTGCCAAAACAAAGAATCAATATCATGTATCTTAAAAAGAACATGTTTATTATACCCAATCATGAAAATAATGGAGATTATTATGACAATATAAGTTTGTTCCCTTCAGTAGATGAACTTTGGTTTTGAGGAACATTGTGAAAAGAAAAGCTTTTCTTGCCAAACCAAATAATCACTATCATGTATCTTAACGAGAATAACAAGTTTATAGTGCCCAATCACAAATAGAATTGGTGATTATTAAGAGAATCTAGGTTCATCCCATTCGATGGATGCACTTTGATTCTAAGGAAAATGGCAGAGGAAAAGTTTTTTTTGCCAAACCACAAGTATTGATATCATGTATCCCATTGAGGAGAACATATTTATAGTGCCTAATCATGAAAAGAATTGAGATTGTTGCAAAAATCAATTTTTGTCTTATTTGACAAATGAACTTTAATTTTAAGGAAAATGGTGGAAAAAAAGCTTTTCTTACCAAATCAAAGCATAAATATTCTATATCCCATAGAGAAGCACATATTTATAGTGCCTAATCATAAGAGGAATAAAGATTATTCTGAGAATCCGAGCTTGTCCCATTTGTTGATTTTAAGGAAAATGGTGAAAAAAAAGTACTTCTTACCAAACCAAAGCATCAATATTATGTGTCCTAATGAGGGTAGCATTTTTGTACTGCCCAATTAAAGAATGAAACAAAATTATTACAAGAATCCATGTTTGTCTCTTTTGATGGACAAACTTTGATTCTACGGAAAATATTGGAAAGAAAAGCTATTCTTACCAAACCTAGGCATTAATGTTGTGTCTCCCAAAGAGATAACATGTTTATAGTGATGAATCATGTAATGAATGGATATTATTATGAGAATCTAAGCTTGTCTCATTTGATGGATAAATTTTTATTCTAAAGAAATTTTTGGAAAAAAAAGCTTTTCTTGCCAAAATAAGATAGCAATGTCATGTATCCCAATGAAAAGAATGTGTTTATAGTGCCTAATTATGATAAAAATGAAAACTATTATAAGAATCCAAGTTTACCTCATTTGATAGACAAACTTTGATTCTAAGAAAAATGGTGGGAAAAAAAGATTTTCTTGCCAAACCACAGCATTAATATCATGTATCACAATGAGGGGAACATGTTTTAGTTCTGAATCATAAAAAAATGGAGATTATTATGAGAATCCATATTTGGCCCACTCAAAGAATGAACATTGATTCTAATGAGAATGATGGAAGGAAAAGCTTTTGCTTCCTAACCATGGCATCAATTTTGTGTTTTCTAATAAGGACTATGTGTTTACAGTGCTAAGTCAGGAGAAGAGTAAAGGTTATTATGAGAATCCAAGTTTGCCTCATTTAATAGATGAACTTTGACTCTAGGTAAAATCATGGAAAAAAAGCTTTTCTTGCCAAAGCATCAATGTCATGTATCCCTATTAAAAGAATGTGTTTATAGTGCCTAGCCATGAAAATATTGCAGATTACTATCAGAACCTGAGTTTGCCTAGTCATGACAATATGTTTAAAGCACTTAGTTAGGAGAAGAATAGAGATTATTATGAGAATCTAAGTTTGCCTTATTTAACAGATGAACTTTTTCTTCAGGTAAAATTATGGAAAAAAAAGCTTTTTTTGACATAACAAAGCATCAATATCATGTATCCCAATGAAAAGGTGTTTATAGTGCCAACCATAAAAAGATTGGAGATTACTATGAGAATCCGAGTTTGTCTCATTTGGCAGACCAACTTTGATTCTAAGGAAAATGGTGGGAAAAAATATTGGAGATCATTATGATAATCCATGTTTGTCTTATTTGACAAAAGAACATTAATTTTGAAGAACATTGATAACTTGGTTTTGTAAGAAAATATTTTTTCCACTATTTCCTTAGAATCAAAGTTCTTTCATCAAATGAGACTAACTAGGATTATCATAATAATCTCTATTCATTTCATGATTCGGCACTATAAACATGTTCTTCTTATTGGGATACACAATATTGATGCTTTGGTTTGGTAGGAAAAACTTTTCTCGCCTCTATTTTCCTTAGAATCAAAGTTCATCTATCAATTGAGGCAAACTGGGATAATTGTAGTAATCTCCACTCGTTTCATGATCAGGCACCATAAATGCATTCTCCTTATTGGGATACATCATATTAATGCAATGGTTTGGCAAGCCAAGCTTTTCCTTCCATAATTTTCTTTAAAGTCAAAGTTCATCTATCGAAAGAGACAAACTTGGATTTTCATTATAGTCCCTATTTTTTTGTGATTCAACATTATAAAGATGTTCTCCTTATTGGGATACATGATATTGATACTTTGGCCTGGCAAGGAAAGCTTTTCTTTTCACCATTTTCCTCAAGGTCATAGTTCACACATAAAATTAGATAAACTTGGATTCTTATAATAATCTCCATTATTTTCATGATTGGCATTATAAACACATTCTCCTCACTACAATACATGATATTAATGCTTTGATTTGGCAGGGAAGGCTTTTTTCAAATATTTTCCATAAATCAAAGCTTATATGTCAAATGAAACACACTTGATTTCTCCTAGTAGTCTCCATTCTTCTTATGTTGAGCACTATAAACACATTATCGATAATAGGGGACACTATATTGATGCTTCTGTTTGGCAAGAAAAACTTTTCTTTCCTAAATTTTTCTTTGGCCGTTAAAAAAGGCAAACTTGGAATCTCATAATCTCCATTCCTTTTGTGATTGGGCATTATAAACAAGTTCTTCTCATTAGAATACATGATATTGATGCTTTGATTTGGTAGGGAAAGCTTTTCTTTCCATAATTTTTCTTAGTGTCACAGTTTTAAGTAAAACAAACTTGAATTCTCAAAATAATCTATAATCTTTTCATGATTGGGCACTATAGACATGTTCTCCTCATTGGGATACATGATGTTGGTATTTGATTTGGCATAGAAAGCTTTTCTTTCCACCATTTTCCTTTGTTCCATAGTACATTTGTCGAACGAAACAAACTTAGATTCTTGTGATAATCTCTATTAGTTTCTTAATTGAGCACTATGAACACATTCTTGTCATAGGATACATGATATTGGCACTTTGGTTTGGCAAGAAAAGCTTTTTTTCCACTAGTTTCCTTAAAATCAAAGTTCATCCATCAAATGAGACAAACTTGCCTTCTCTTATCTCTATTCTTTTCATAATCTCTATTTTTTTGTGACTGGGCATTATAAACAAGTTTTCCTCATTAGATGTTGATGCTTTGATTTGGTAGGGAAAGCTTTTCTTTCCATTATTTCTCTTAGTGTCACAGTTTATGCTTCGAATAAGACAAACTTGGACTCTCATAATAATCTCTATTCCTTTCATGATTGGGCACTATAAACATGTTTTCCTCATTAGGATGCATGATATTAGTGCTTTGATTTGGCATAAAAAGCTTTTTTTCCCACCATTTTCCTTAGTTTCATAATACATTTGTTAAACTAGGCAAACATAGATTCTTGTGATAATCTCTATTAATTTCTTGACTGAGCACTATGAACACATTCTTATCAGTAGAATACATGATATTGGTGGTTTGGTTTAGTAGGAAAAGCTTTTTTTCCACCATTTTCCTTAAAATCAAAGTTCGTCCATCAAATGAGACAAACTTGCATTCTCCTAATAATCTCCATTTTTTTTCATGATTGGACACTACAAACATGCTATCTAAATTGGGATACACAATATTGATGCTTTGTTTGGCAAGAAAGGCTTTTCTTTCCACCATTTTCCTTAGAAGCAACATTCATCCATCGAATGGGATAAATTTATGTCTCATAATAATCTCTATTATTTTCATGATTGGGCATTACAAACACATCTCCTTATTAGGATATACGATATTGATGCTTTAGTTTGTTAAGCAATGCTTTTATCTTTACTCTTTTCCTTATTTGTCCATTAAATGGGATAAACTTGGATTCTTGTAATAATCTTTGTTCTTTCTGCGATTGGGTACTATAAACATATTGTCCTCATTTGGATACATGATATTGATGCTTTGGTTTGGCAAGGAAAATATTTCTTTCCAACATTATTCTCAGCGTCACAATTTATCTACCAAATGAGACAAACTTGGATTCTCATAATAATTTCCATTCTTTTCATGATTAAGCCTGTAGACACCTTATTTTGTCTGAGCTAATTTTTAGCAAGCTGGGGAACGATATTAAAGAAATGCAAGGATATGGCATCAAAAGACGTAGTTCAAGGTGTTCAGGGACAAAAGATAAGAGAAAATTTATAATTTTGTCTAAAATGTTTTGATACATGGTTCTCATGTATTGATATAATGCTATAACAATGTAAAAATTCGAAATGTTCCTATTGGTATTGATATAACGTGTAAATGTATCCATACATGAGTTTGTGTCTCGATACATGAACTTATGTATTGATACTGCGCCATGCCAGAACCAAAACTTAGTCCCTGTAAAGTAGATTTATTGATACACATCAACATGTATTAATACAATGTTTCATTGTATCGATATAATGTTTCATAGTATTGATACAATGATCATTGTACCAATACAATGTTCATTATTCAAAACAATGATCATCATATCATACATTCTAGGTTTTTTGGACCAAATGTATTGATATATTCTTCAATGTATGGATACATGTAGGCCATTTTCCATGATCGAGGCATTTTTAACTTGTAAACCATTGATCCAAAGCTCGATTTTAACTCATTTTTTGTATCAAAAAAATATCAAAACCCATATCAAATTATGAATTTGGACTTGTGAATTAATCAAAACATTTTTTTGAAGTCTATATTAGATCATAAGGGGTCAACATCATATGATCACCTTACTTCTCCTTTGTTTAGTGATAAAGATCACCATCAGCTACCCTACTTGTTGGTATCTGATTTTAGCAATCAAACTAGCCACCCTATGTCCATCACATTGCCAGTAAATTGCTTTCTATAGCTACCCTATAGCCATCAGCTATCATAACTTTGTCCCCTTGAGAAATAACCAAAAACACCTCTAATTTAGCTCTAAAGTGCTAGCATAAATAGACCATTAATATCTCATAAAAAAGGGTTTTCCAGCTTATTTCAACTTTCATAACTCATTCACATATCAAAAGAAAAAAAATCCCGTAGCCCTTTATTCAGCATCCAAAATAGCCCTAAACTCTTACTCATAGTCATTATACACTCTAAAAAATCATCCTCACCCAGACCAGAACTGAAACATTTCTTTTTCTCTTATTTCTTGCTAATTAACAACAAGGAAACTAGGGGAATTCAGGCAATCTCTATTGCTCCAACCATTAGACCAAAAATTAAAGCTTTGTAGGTATAACTTCCTACTTAATCACTTTTATTTTTTGTTTTTTAGCATCTTTATCATTTAATAAGCTTTTCATGCTTTCATCACCCTCTTAGGATTCTCATGTGTTATTGTGGCTTTCGGTTATGGTAGCTTAGGATTTAGGTGTCTTGATACCCCTTTTGATGTACAAGGTGTCTTATTTTATCCTTATTATTTTTGACAACTCTTGTTCATGCATTTTATGCCATATCCATGCATCATGTTATGTTCAATCCATGAACAAATCCTTAGCTTAGCATGTTTCAAACATGTTTATATGTTAACTTGCTTATTGTCTTTTTTGGCATGCTTCACTTCATAAGATGTGTGCATAACACTTTCTTTGTCAAGACCATTGGTAAAGTTAGCATCCCATGTTATGTGCCATCCCCTTGTATGCTCATTATCTTCTCCTTATCTAAGTGCATGTTTGATGGCTATTAAAAATTGATTTTCAAAACCTCCCTAAGCCAAGCATGTTAACCTCAACCAATAAGGATTAACATGAACTTAGTATTTCCTTAAAGTTAGCAAAACAATCTTAGGGAAAATAAAGTTTTCTAAATCTGGAATTCTGATTAAACGAGCTCAAACTTTTGATTTTTTGATGAAAATGGCCTCGTAGTTGTTCCTAAAATGTTTATGCCTTGTTTTTGAGTCAAAACCTTAGGTGGTATGATTAACGACTTGTTTCATCATCCTAAACAACCAGGGCTATGCAAATAAGTTCATGATGCTCATGCTACTCTTTCCCTTCAGTCATGGACATTCAAATGTTAATGACCCGAGTTTGGACCCAAAAACACAGAAAAAAATACCTTACTTTGTTTTGTCCCTAACTGGTAACACAACTGTTGTGAATTGAAAAATTAGTTTAAAATCCCAAATGATTATTCATGAATTTTTTGATATTTTTCCCTCAAAGTGTGTCAAATTATCTTTAAAACGATGTCTTATTCACCCCCGGATCATTCTGGATGAGAGAATTATGATTTCTCAAATCTAAACTATCCAAAACCCCTAGAATTAGCAACATGTATTCTAATTGGGCCATTCAAACCCACTAAATGATTTTCCAAATCCTTCAAGCATTTTCCTAAAAGATTTCATGAAATTCTCCTTTCAGAAAGGTATCGTTTGCAATATTTTGATACCAAACAAGTCTGGGGTAATTTTTCAAATTTTTACACATCCTATCTCTCATATGCTCTGCCAGCAGCATAATTAATCCAAATTTGAAAATTTATACCCTCGAAAAGTGATTTTTTGGATATTGGGAATATTATTAGGTTGACCCTGGTTGAGTTACCTTTCTAACGGTATCATGTTCATCCTCTGAAACTTTCAAACTAATCTAGAATAAATTAAAAAATGAGATAGTGAGATGTTGTCCCCTTGTTTTTGATTATTGTCAAAATTGAGTTGTTTTCCCGAGATTCATCTCAAGACATTCGAATGTCACCATATCGCCTTGATCAACCTCGAGAATATGCTTTGACCACCCATAGGCTTGCATCAAGGCAAAAATTTCTTTTACATCTTTACCATCGTCATTCACAATAATTCTTTTATCAAAACGTCAAAATGCTCACATAGTTTCTAAATTACAAAGTTTTGTCAACTTAAGTTTTCCAACTTGACTTTTTTAAAGAGTGCCAAACATGTCACTTTTAGAGATACTCCAACCTCTACCTTTTGAGGAGATACTCCAACCCTATTTTTCAAAATTGTTAAGATTTAAAAGTTTTTCTTTGTCAAAACTATTCATCATCCTCGAGTATACTTTAACCCCATTTTCCAAGGGGATACCCTAACCCAGTCTTTCAACTAGAATTAAATTTTTTTTCTTCCTTGATTTCCATGAACGTGTCAAGAGTCAAGCCCATTTTTACTTTTTTAAAAAATGCTTGTTCAATCAAGGAACCCAGATCTATCTTGAAAATTATTGATTCGGTTATTCGCAGGTAGTCAATGCCAATTGTGAGATAAATTTCAATAGTCCATCCCTTCCTTTTATCATTACATTGAATGGTTCACGATATGTTACTTTGTTCATTGCCTTACTAATGTGATTTCTTTATGATGATTATTCGCATTCATATTTTCAAATCATTTCAAAACAAATTAAAGGTGATGTTCCACATAGGTATCTCTCTAGTGCTTAAAATGGAATATTTTATTTCCAAAGTAAAATCTAAAGCTCATTTTTATTAAAAATTTCTATATTCCTCATCTATCTGGGGTTTATATAAGATTAAATCTTTTCATCAAAACTTGGATTTGGATTTCTATAAAACTCATGCATTAAAAGAGGGTTATATCAAAATTATGATGAGTTAAGGTCGAAAGAAGTAAAATTAAGATATGACATAAATAGTAAGGTATCAATTTCGGGCATCGCTAAAAGGTTCGTGTCTTACCGTGCGTAACTAACTCTTGAACTCAAATGGTGAATTTTGTACCATGCAGACCATGAGATTTATGTTTTGAGTTTCGTAACTCAAGACATAGGTTTCAATAGGCATCTGATCAGGCCTAGCCCAAAATGATCAGTGGCGACTCTAAATGTCGGACACTTTATGATAGTCATCCGAGACTAATAAGATGAATGGTTCATCTAATGGTCCCTCTTACTGTATCACGAGTCGAGAATCATACTTTCTCATTCTCATCACGTTGTAAAAGAAAAGTCTCAATCAAGAAGATATTTCTTAGTCAAAAAACTATTTTAAGTCATATACACCCATAGATCCATGAGGATCCACCCTAGGGTACGTTGTGACACATTGGCAATTCTGCTCGGGACTGATAGAGAGTTAGGCCAATAACTAACCCTATCTTACAAGGTTCTCAATTTTTTTGATCTTTGGTTATTGTTTAACTATGACCCCTTTGTTTGACATGATTGTTAGGATTGTCTTATTTTGGAATAATCGTCAGTTTAACAAAAATGGTAATACAGAAGTAAGCAAAAAAGTTTGATCGTTTCCCCATCACACACCATGCACTTGAATGTGCATTAGAGTCTCACCAAACTCCATGGCAAGGTTATAACCCATTCATTAGGAGGAAATGAACTATCCACCTTTATGAGTAACCCTCCACATAGGCATAGCAATAACTTCTCGGATGTAACTTACCTATGTCCCTCATTAGTAACCCTCTGCATTTGTATAGGGAAATACATCCACCGAATTGAACTTGTTCTGTCCATAATGGGCTTAGGATCAAGGTGCCTCAATTGTCCTTACCAGACAAAGGAGCTATTCAGATACCTATTTAGGCGTCAACTTAAACCTCATATAGTGAGCCTTATGAGGTAAACCATGTCAAACCATGCCAGAACATTGCTAGAACACCTAAAGAATAGGATCACTTAGGGAAACATTCCCAACCTTTACTCTCAATTACCATAACTACATAGGTGATAATGAGTGTACAATTGTCACCTGCATCTACATTTTTTTATCATTTATCAAGGCATAATATTATGTTGCCTGAATAACCTTTGTCTAAATAAGTGATGGTGAGCAAAAACATCATTCACAATTTCTTACGCTATAAACCATTATGTTGTCCAAGTCATGGCTTAACATGTATCTGTGCAAATGGTGATAAGTGAATATTACTATCGGTTGATTATTTTATCAGCTCATGAAAGGTAGGTTATATTTGGACATGTTGGTAGGCTGTTCGTTTCTTGTCTCATCACCTAGGTTAAGACATTATGAATATTTTTTTTAATGTCCTTAGATTCTTTGATTCTTTATATTTGTCTCTTATACGTTTCACTCACTCATTTTTCTTTCATTTTGTGTCTTGACACATACATCATCTCATCATAACTATCATGATTATCATTATTCTAGGGCAATTGTTTTGGTTCAATGTTTAGCAAGGGGCATCATTTATGGAGCAATAGCTCATCTCCACTATCGAGTCGACATGGTCAAAAGGTCGCCAACATTAAGATGAAGATATCTTAAAGCATGATTACATCTTAAGAATGCATGAAAAGGTGAAGATCGATTTTTTTAGAATGATTGTCAGAAATTGAAGCACATTTAGGATAGTTGGGACAACAACAAGAAAGAAGCCTTCACTAAAAGGTATGGGGATACAGGTCTCTTACTTTGAGTTCAGTTGGATGATGGCTTGTTGTGAGCAGTGGCACAGTTCTAGAATCTGGCCTTTCGATGTTTCACCTTTAACCAGTAAGATTTAGTGCCTACCATTCATGAGTACACAACTCTACTCAACATAGAAAAGGCCAAGTTAGATCGGATTTACTATAAAGTGCTAACACATCCTATGTTCAAGAAAAGGTTAAGGTAAGTTCTGAGGGCCATAGAAGCATGGGTTGATAGTCATGTCAAAGTAAAAGGGAGTAGTGAATGCATTTCTTAGCTACCTTGAAAAGGGCCATGGTAAATCCTTTTGATCAAAAGAAAGCTCAAGATGTCTATGCTCTGGCAATCATGGGTTTATTATATTCTCGAAGACTTTAGGTTATGTAGAGGCGACAGTCACAGATTTATTTTCTTGCCTATGTTGCAACATTAACCCTGCTTCTACCATCAACGTCGAAACCATCTGTGCCATTAGCTTTTGTAAAAGAATAGTAACGAGAAGGTTTATCGAGTAAACCTATTGCTCTAGATATGGCTCCTAGGTCATCTCTGTGCTAGGAAAGAGAGAGCCAGGGAAAAATTCTTCTTTAAGATCAATCCTTTTTCCACAACATTAGAGGAAGAATGTCATCAAAATAAGATAGAAAAACATTAGGTCGAGGAATTATGAAACATCAAAGAGAAAAAAGTTACATGGAGAGCATCATAGGTGTTCCCTTAATTAGTTATGTATAGATATGGAGACTACACTTATGTAATGCTCCTGAGATTATGGGGAAGTACTAGTTATGCTCTTCTATTGGTATTGAGTCAGTTCCAGTGCTAGCAATTCATTCTATTCTTTACAGACTTAAGACAAATTTTGAATACGGAGAGCCTAATTATAAAGCGAAAGTCCAATTAGCTTTCCAAGATTGAAAAAAGATCCATCGTATGGAAAGATACTATAAAGGAAGCCCTACCACCCCTGAATATGAAGAATGGACACTTTACTATATTAATGACCCATTTCTACCACCTAACTTAGGGATATACAAATCCTAATAAAAGAGCCACCTTCTGAGATCGAGCTACTTAAGAGGGAGTTTAAACGAGAAAAGACATCTTTTGTCGCAGAAATCTCTCAACTTAAGGAGGAAAAAGGCTAGTTAGATATGGATATCTATCTTAGGAGTGGTGAAATAGATCAAGTCATCAAAGAAAAGGATTGCCTCAAAGATGACCTCGAAAGTTTAACCAAGGATTATATGGCACTCTAAAAAGCTAATAAGTCATAATGTGTTAGCAAAACATTAGTCAAATAGGAAGCAAAAGTTGCCATTCTTAATCGTGAGCTAAATTAGCAAAAGGAGGAAGTCAGAACTAGCAAAGAAAAATTCATAAAGGCACGTGCTCTTGCCTTCACCTACCAATGAAAAAAATCAAAGACTCGAGACCCAAATATGAGATGTAAGAGTTGCTAGGGTTAAAAATAAAGTCCTCACCATAGAATCCAGGAGTTTAAGTAGTCTTTCCAGATTTATCAAGGTCATATCAATGAACTAACAAGGGCTTTCGAGCAATGGAAATTAGATTGGAAAGCGACAATCAACCAAGCATGTCTAAACTACCAAGTACAACATTAACACCTTACTAAACAAGTTCAGATGGTTCAACGAGAAGTGGATAAGATGATTGAGGTAGCTTAATCCATAAATCGAGATATTATACCTGTTAAAGATCATGAGTAGCAACTTTTAGGCTTTCTTGATCATGTGATTACACATGTAATCATGTTAGATATTTTCAGATGTAATAATCTTATAAGAAAAAAACTTTTTGTGGCTCTATGAATGATGTTACTGATGAAACTGTTTTAGAAATCAATTGTCCTACATGCATATGCACATTTAATTTCACTATTATGTTTTATACACTTGTATCAATCATTTATTATCTAAACTCATCATTGCATCATAAACACTCATCAATAAATATATTTTTAAATGAAAGTCTAATACAAGAATTGGGCCATAAAAGTGTAAGGGATTTTAAGGTCAATCAGGAAAATGAAACCTAACATCTCATATCATTACAATATATGACATCGCTAACAAATCATAGAGAGTGATCATGAAGCTCGTATTAAGCAACTTGAGTTAACGATTAAGGAATCACAGGACTAGATGCTCTGTCAGTAAAGCAAAATTTAGACTTAAATCATAAGACTTATGGAAATAATGATAGCCTCCATGAAAGAAAAAGGGTAAGCCAACACTGCTAAAACAAGGGATGATCTTTGTCATAATGTACCCCGGGTTGGATCCTCATGGATCTAAGAGTGCGTACGACTTAAAATACTTTCCTGACTTGGAAATATCTTTTTGATTAAGACTATTCTTTGGCGATGTGATGAGAACGAGAATGCACGGATTCTTGACTTATTATACGGTGAGGGGGACCATAAGATAAATCACTTATCTTATTGGTCTCTATGACCATCACAAAATGGCCAACGCTTAGAGTCGCCACCGATCATTTCAGGTTAAGCATGATTGGATGCCTATTGCAACCTATGTTCTAAGTTACAAAACTTAAAACATTGATCCCGTGGTCTACGTAATGTAAAGATCCATCATTTGGGTTCAAGAGTTGGTTACGCGCGATTAGGTACGAACCTCTTTGCATCGCCCGAGATTAGTACCTTACTAGCTATGTCTTATCTCAGTTTTGATTTTTTTAATCTTAACTATCACTATTTCTATATAACCCTCTTTGAATGCATGAATCTTATAGAAATGATCCAGGATTTGATGAAAGATTTAATCTTATATACACCCCAGAGAGATGGGGAATATAGAGATTTTTGATGAAAATGACCTCTGGATTTTACTTTGAAAATTTAATGTTTCACTTTGGGCACTAGAGAGATACCCATACGAAATATTATCTTTAATTTTATTTGAAATGTTTTGAAAACATGAATGCATATAATCATCACAAGGAAATCATGTTAGTAAGATAATAAATAATACAACATAACATGGATCATTCAATGCAATGATAAAGAAAATGGGTGGACTATGGGAATTTATCTCGGTATTGACATTGATTATCTAGGAATAACTGAATCGATAATTTTCAAGATGCACCTGGGTTTCTGGATTAAACAAGGTTTGTTTGACATATTCATGAAAATTCGAGAAAAAAAAATGATTAATTTGTAGTTGAAAGATAGGGTTAGAGTATACCCTCAGAAAGATGGGGTTAGAGTATCCCCATGAATGGAAAATAGTTTTTTTGACAAAGAAAGGTTTTTTTTAAAATCTTGATAATTTTAAGAAGCGGGGTTAGAGTATCCCATTAAAAGGTCAGGGTTGGAGTATCCCCATGAATGAGAAATCATTTTAACATAGAAAGATTTTAATTCTCGACAATTTCGAGGAATGCCATTGGAGTATGCCCTTGGAAGGACGAGGTTGGAGTATCCCCATGGAAGACATAACTTCATGATTTAGAAAGTGGGCGAGCATTCAACAATTTTTGGCAAAAGAAATTATTGGGACTGAGGATGATAAAGATGTAAAATATGTCTGTGCCTTGATATGAGCTTGTGGGAGTGTTAAAGTATGCTCTCGAGTCTGATCGGGATGACATGGAGACATTCGAATGTCTTGAGACAAACTTTGGGAAAACAACTTAATTTTGACCAAAATC
>JBBYHO010000020.1:10144993-10159822 GCA_038382025.1 Adansonia gregorii | reverse complement strand
TTACTCAATTATTGAAGGTGAAATACGATCATGCTTTTTGGGTCCTGAATTTCGATTCAAGTTTGGAATCAATCTTTTCACAGCTTGAGTTTGGTCCGATTACGTTCATACAAATGAATTTGGTACAGGTTGGTTTGTGGAAAAAGAATGAGTTACGTCATGATATAGATTTGGTTGATAGGCCATTATAAATCATGTGAAACAAGAACAAGATACGTTATCAATTATTTTATGGGTTTGGTTGACATGATACAATCGATCATGCTATGTTTTGAAGCAGTTATTGCATTCTTAAGTTGTTAAAAATATTTTATATTACCTTTTATAAGAATTAATAATAAATGTTTTAAATGTTTTTAATCATATATGTTATGATGTATCGTGACCATAAACTTACCTAACGCATAACTAGACGATATCTTGAAGGAAGTTGCCAGAAGGAATTATCAGGAGTGATGGTGAGAAATTTCCTTTGAGATGAAAACAAAAGATAGTACTGAAAAAACTAGGTGCGAATTCACCTTCCGACTCCATTAAACCTCCAAGCCCAAGTTTAGTTGCTTCCCTCATTGACCCATCCTCTTCAATCATAGAGAAAAGTTGGTCCATTCTATTGGAAATATGCTATTAGTGCTATCCTTTCTTCAGGTGCTAGTTGTTCACCCATTCTTTTGCATTGAAAAAGCTTTACGTTCATAATTGGCAACTGAAGCATTCAAATGAGCGATGCCCATGCGTTCTCTTCGTATGAGTTTTTTGTCAGTAATCTTACGGATCCAGATCTCAAGGAACTCCCAATCTCAAGCAACCCTCTGAACAAATTGTTTAATCCTCGAGAACTCCTTCCGGGTTCCACCATTAAAGATCTGCTTTAAATCCTGTGGTCCTTCTGTTCCACTTTCTCAATCGACTCGTTCTTCGAAATATCATCAAACTCTCAAAAGTCAGGAATTTTCAGTTAATCTACATCTCTTCTGTGGCTCTAAATTTCCACTTCTTATCATAAGAATGCAGCTTTTATCTTTTATCTTTTTTCAATTTTAATTTTAGTTTCCACTTAAAAGCTTTATATATTTTGATGGCAGAAGGAAAATAAATAAACTTAAATGGCTGTGAGGAAACCTGGTTTGATTGCTTTATTTGATGTTGATGGCACTCTTACTGCTCCAAGAAAGGTATACAATAATCTCTTCTTTAATCCTCTGAATTTTAGTGATATGTTTTTTGGGTTGTTGAATTTAAGTGGAATTTTTACATTTATTTTCCTTCTTTCTTTGTTTTTGTTGAATTCATCATTCATTTAAATGGTGTATAGGCTGCTACTCCAAAAATGTTGGAGTTCATGAAGGAGCTGATGAAGGTATATGATTTTTATTTGGAGCAAAGAAATTACGTTTATGATGATTCCTTTTGGTTCTCCCTTTTTAAGAGAATTTAAGCTGTTTTGTTTTTCAATTTTAGGTTGTTACTGTTGGAGTAGTGGGTGGATCTGATCTCAGTAAGATATCTGAGCAACTTGGGTTATCAGGTTTTGCTTCAACTAGCTGTTGACATTACAGTTAAAAATATGATATCTTTGTTCTTATCATCGTTCTTTACAGCTATTATAGAAGAACTTGTGGCTATGCATTTCTCTTTCTATAATTCCAGTTTAAATTCTATGAAACATTAATGCCTATGTTTATTAACCATAGTTTACATATTTGATGCAGTTATTAATGACTATGATTATGTATTTTCTGAAAATGGGCTTGTTGCTCATAAAGATGGAAAACTCATTGGCACCCAGGTATACTCATAGGCATAGCACGCATTTTCTAGGTGCCTAACTGCTGCTTTTAACTTTCTAATATAGGACATTTTCTTCTAACACCTGGTGGATAATGTTTGCTTGCCCTATCTTGTAAATTTAAGAACTAGTGATACGTGTTTTTTTTTTTTTATTGTTTTTCTCAGTTCTTTTAAGTCGATTTGCGTTTCGTTAACGCGTCTCTTTTCCCTTTTTCCAGAGCTTGAAGTCATTTCTAGGAGAAGAAAATCTGAAGGTCAGATTTTTTCCTTCTTAGATGTGATCCTATTCTATTGCACATCTAAAAAAGATTGCATAACAAAAAAACTCCATGTATGATGGACTCCATTGACATTCATTAGCAATTTCAGATTAGTGCTTGTGATGTCTCCCATGATGTCTGATTAACGATGATTTTGAGAATCTATTTGATCTTTACACTCTTGTTTATCAAAATTAAGCGTGGGATGGCTAGAGGACCTAACTTGGACATAGTTTAAGTGGTGATTGAATGATAGGCAGAAAAAACGCATGTCCAGAGAATTTATCGGTGTTTCCTCTCAAGTCTTTCTTCATAGATTGCAAATGATTGTGCAGGAATTTATAAACTTCACGCTGCATTATATTGCTGACTTGGATATCCCGATAAAAAGGTGAGAGAGAACATTGGAAGAATGGAGTTCATTTTTCTTAAAGTCTTGTTGAACTCTATTTATTCCTCTATCAGTCGAGCCGAATAAGATTAGTCCTTTATCAATTTTTTTGTTTAGAGGGACATTCATAGAATTCCGAAGTGGGATGCTCAACGTATCTCCAATTGGACGAAACTGCAGCCAAGAAGAAAGGGATGAATTCGAGAAGTATGACAAGGTATAAAAAACACCTTGGGTTTTCTGCTATCCAAAAGATATGGAATTTTGTACTTTTAATAGTGTAGATTTTATAGGTGTATGCTTACATAAAATATAAGCTCTTGGATTTCAGGTTCGCAATACACGCCCGAAAATGGTTTCTGTGCTTCGAAAAAAGTTTGCTCACCTTAACTTGACATTTTCAATCGGAGGACAAATAAGCTTTGACGTGAGTAACACATATGATTTGCGGTTAAATAGTTTTAAGTACAAAGGAGTACAGATTCATTGAATTAATCGTTGCTTCGTTTTGGTTGTTAACAGGTTTTCCCCCAGGGTTGGGACAAAACATATTGCTTGAGATACCTTGAAGAATTTCGAGAGATTCACTTCTTTGGTGACAAAACTTACCAGGTTGGTTCTTTATTTGATTTCTTCCCTTATAGCCATCCTGCTGTTTTGTTGTTCCCTGTTATTCAGCCACCACAAGTTGATTCTTTAAAACAAATTTATGCAAGTTGGTTCTCCACCCTGCACGTTAACTTAAATTTATTGTCATCTATGTTACTCTGGATTCGGGTGTGAATATCGAATACGAGTATATTCATTTTTTTTCTAAGCTTTTCATGTATTTGGAGGATCCTTGAAGGATCATATCCACGTAACCATATCCGAAAATGTGTTAGGCACTTGTACTTTGCAAACTGGCCATTCTTTCAGTCTATGCCTTCATTTTGCTCACAAATTTTTCCGTATTTTCATGCCTGGATATTTCATGATCAGGGAGGGAACGATCATGAAATTTATGAATCGGAGAGAACAGTGGGACACACAGGTCAGTCAGTTCGTGCATATTTCAAATTCACATTATTTTACATTGCAAGCAACATTTTAAATGCTCAGTCAGTTGTTTGTCAGAATGCAATGATTTTAATTTCCATTGACAAATGCAAAATTTTCCCAAAAAATTTGTGCGAATTAAAAGCTTCAAGACTTATCAACAATATATATATTATTAATTATTACTGTTGCAGTTACTAGCCCTGAAGATACAGTGGAGCAGTGCAAGGCTCTCTTCCTGAGCAACCCTTGAACAATACTAGAATTTTCCCTCGTGATATACCGTTTGTATCTCGTAGTTTATGAGAAGAATAAGTGCCAACCCGATGCTGGCTCCAGTATCTACGTAGTTTAATGAGTAATTGTTTAAATTTTGCCTATTAACTAAGAGAACCCGCAGGAGTTATTGCATCACGATTGTTTTACTATAACAATAATAATCTGAGAGGAAATTTACTTTTGGCTTACAGCAATTTATTTACCCAAAGCATAAGCCAGAGGTGATCGACATTTTCAATAATATTCCTTCGGCTCTTTTCCTATTTATATTACCATTGGTAACAACAATTAATGATTTGAGTTCGCAGTAGACAAATTTAGAAACGCATATATTAGTTAATATTTAATAAGATTATTGTATATTTAAAGGGTACAAAAATATGGATCTTAAATTCAAAAATATTTCTAAACATTTCAAATCCCATTAATAATTATACAATAAATTTTAAATTTTAAAAAAAATTATGAAGATTAAGTTTACGTGTGCTTTATTATACTATTTTTGAAATTAAAATTCGTTTTTTGAAATTCGAGTTCAATGAAAAGAAAGGTTTATCAAAAAATTTATTAACCGCTTGAAAAATTGTTCCCAGTCTCAAAAGTCCGCCATTGCCTTCTCATTTTGTTCTATTTTTGCACTGCTTAAACCAGTGTAATCGGCATCGTAACGGTACCGGTTGATAAATTTGATTTTTATATATTACGGCATCGACGATAATTAATTTTATTTTGATTTTGATTTCGATCTGTGCCAATTTTACCGGTAAATATCAATCTGTTTCAATAGTACTGATCGAAAATAACTGTACCGGTAAGTACATAATTTAAACTTGTAAAAAAAATAAATTAACATGAATCTTATATATGATGAATATTATATATAATTACTCATAAATTTAATGAATATTAAATATAATTACTCATAAATTTAATGATTATTAAAAAATTTTAACTTTACCACTTAACTGATATTGATTTTTTACATTTAATAAAATTTTTTTTATAAAATAATTTATATAATTGATGAATATTTAATATATAAAATTTATTTAATCTCATTTATTTTATATTTAAAAATATTTTTCATATATATAAATTAAAAATATTCAAATTTTAATAAATTCGAAACGATATACCGAAACATACTGATATATATCTATATCAAAATAAAAATAATACGCCTATTAATACCGTACTGATTATCTTGCTTAAAATGAAGACGTGAAAGTCTTCTATACAGTTTCTTTTCCCTTTCTCCCCCCCCCACCCTTTTCCTGACACTAAGATTATTTCACATCGCCAAGGTGCCTTCACTGACGGGGTTTTCATCTGAAGAATCTGACTGCTGAGCTTTGGATTTGTTCATGACTCGAGAAAATCCATAACCAAGAGAACTTCCGCTAGCTTGGCACAGCTGTGAAAACACATCCCCAATTAATGATCAAATTTACCTTCACATGTCAGATTTTTTAATGCAATGGGGAACAAAGGCTAATCTAGTTCAATGCTCAATATTCGTGATTTAAATTTTCGGGTATCGAAAAGAGGGAATGGACTGGGGAGTGTTACCTCTGTTAGCTCTGCAAGATGGCGGGACCTAAATTCATTGATTGTTGCCGCAATCTCTGACGTGGGCAGTTTAGCCTACATAAAGAAATAGAGAAAGCAAAAGCCTTAGATAACAAGTAGCCAATGCAAGGGTTGCACATCCAGATCATCATCTCTTGTTAAGGAACAATTTTAAAGCAGTTCCTTTATTGCTAAGGAAAGCATAATGGAAACAGGTAGCCCGCGATGCCAACACAATCATATCCATTGTACCTGCGCAAGAACAGCTGCTGCCAGCTGCAGACTTGGTTCCAAGGTCTCCGGCACAACCTGTGCTCAACAAACAAGAAGAGAATTATAGGGAAACACCAAAAGAGGAACGAAACTAAAGCAGGAAAATTTAGTAAGTTGGTATCGGAATATTACAGCCGTAGCGCCAGCCTTTTCTAAATTAATGCCATGGTCAACATCGTGAGCACGGACAAAAGTCTTCACATTAGGGAAATACTTGCTCAGAGCCCAAACAGTTCTATAATTGGCACCGGGACTATCCAAGGTTATGGCGGCAGCACATGCTCTTTCAGCACCAACCTTATGAAGCACCTAGCACCCAGTACAAAGAATGTTAAATATTGATCTACAAGTTTAGCTTTATTTCAAAATAATTTTGATTTACCTCTCGACTACCAGCATCTCCAAAATAAACAGGAAGGTCCAGTGCACGCCCCATAGCGACCCTATCACTGAAAGGGCAAAACTTTTAGCATCTTACCATGATGGATTGAGCGGCTCGAAATATCTTCTAAATTTTTTATTTACAACACAGGTATATAGTTGTTGAGAGTACAACAAAATTTATCGCCATTTCCATTTAGATGTTGGCAAAATATAACCGACAATCATTTGACTTTAAAAAAAATAAGAAAAGAAAAGAAAGGAAAAAAGAAGCCTAAACATATAAAAAAAATTACAAATAATTCCTTCAAAGAAAATTTCAGGTTAGGTTACCTCCTCACATCAAGTGCAACAAATGGAATTAGGCGTTCAGAAAGAAGCTGAGCTATGATCTGAGAATCACTCAAACAGAAAAAGAGAAAAACAGCCATTGTTACTTACATGTGTTCATTAGTAACTAATTTGACAGCAGGTTCATCAGATTAATGTTTTTAGATAATTTTTCAATTAAAGGGTGCAAATATATAATCACCTGCCCGACACGTCCAAATCCACAAATGATAATATGATCTTGCAAATCATCAGTCTGAAAAAAAAAAAAAAAAGCCCAAGTCATAAAAACAGATTAGTAACTATCAGTGACCCCAAATCAGATCTTTAATGTAATGAAAATTGTACTGCACACAGATACTTTATATTCCCTCTAATATCTAATAATATACAGATTAAATGAACATTAGAACTGAAATATATATATATATATATCTTCTTGGGGATTCATATATCACTCGAGTGCATTGCACTTTCCTTATCTAATTGTTACTACCCCATATACAACAAAACATGGAGTTCCAAGAACCATGGCAAGGCCTGCTTTAGTTATTTAAAAACTGCTGCTGGGAAAAAACAAAAACCTCGCAACCTCAATGAGTTGTAAGTTAGACACGTTACCTCACTCTCAGCAGGCAATAAACTTCGAACATCAAGCAGCTCAAAACGAGAAGCAATTAACTGGCCTCCAGCAGCAAGCCATGGTGTGAGGGCCATCGAGATCCCCACAACAAGGAACAACAACGAGGATAGCTGAGAAGACATTATACCCTACCAACAATACCATTAATACTCTCATAAGCTACAAAAATTTCATTATTAAAACAGTTGGAAGTTGGATTAGCAATCATTATTAAAAGAACAATGATCCCTGTTGACTAAGTAACAAAATGTGTTCATCTACGTAAAAGCTTGTAACACAACTAATGAATATCACAAATATAATGAAATATGTGATAAATATCTTTTTCTAGAACACCCTAAGACGGAAGAAAATCAAAGTTAAAATCCAATAGCTAGATAAAAGTTCAGTAAATGCAGAATAAACAATTAGATCAAATGAAACAACCTAATGACTAAATGATGTTAGTTAATAGGGACAGCAACCTGATTAACAGCTTCACCGAAAGCCACAAATGCGAATTCTCCACCTGGAGCAAGAAGAAGACCAACCCTTATGGCAGATATGATTGAAAGACCAAAAAGTCTACCAACAAATGCCACCAATATAGTCTTGCCACCAATTAAGAGTCCCAATGCCCCCACAATAACAGGAAAATTTGAAACAAGAAGCTTCGGGTCAATGGACATGCCAACCTGAAAACTCAGTATGCAATTGTCATCAGTTGCACATACTTGATAATCAATATATGGCAATACCAATAACCTAAAACCAAATACAAGCCAACGGACCATCATTCTCCAAACTCAGCAGTGTAATAAACAATAGGAAGACTTCATCCAACCACGTCTCCCAACTTTTGTCCCATTTCCACCTATGGGATAAAATCATCCTCTACTGTTATAGTAATGAATTAGGGTTATATGACTATTATATATATATATATATATTTTACACTAATGGCATCAAAAAAATCTATTTCATCCGCCTAATGTTTTTACCTACCCAAAATGACCTTATGGTCTTCATAAAAATGAGCACCAGGCAGGTTTTACAACTGAAGCAAGAATGTAATTCAATGAAACAAATAACTAGTCATCCACGTATTATGGAGATGCCACCAAAAAAAAAATACCAACCGTCATGAAAAAGAGACCCAATAAGAGGCCTCGATATGGAGCAATATCTGATTCAACCTGCAAAGAGAATTCAGTCTCTGCAAGAAGCAAACCAGCTAGAAATGCCCCCAATGCCATGGAAAGTCCAGCCTGTTCAACAAGAAGAGTAAAAGAAAAAGGCTCTAAGGTATTATAGGTACTACAACGGGAAAAAAACAAGAACAAGAATGCATAGTTTTCATACTCTAGCAGTCAGAAGACTTGTCCCTAGAATAACAAGTAGGGTATTGGCAGAGAATATTTCTGCATTTTGATTTTCTGCAATTTGCCTATAAATTGGTCGAAGCAACTGCAAGAAAGAAGAAAAGGTTATAAGAATCAGCAGATGCTGTGCTTCTGAAGCAGTAGACTCATTTTTCAGAGTTGGCTCAGGTATTTACAATCTTAAGTAAAAGTTCAGAAGACTGCGGGTCAAATGCTTCTATGAATCAATAGTATCAGTCTAATTTATGTATCAAAGCTGCAAAAATTATCAGTTACCTTCACTTGAATGATAATACATACATCCAACCCGGTTATATTTGAACACCCTTAATAGATATTTTGAGTAGTTTCTCATCAGTCAATATTACAGGATAAATTAAGATAAAAATTGCAGTAACGAAATAACAAATTATTGTAAAAACCTGAGGTCATACTTTATAAGTGTCTTAGATATTAAACTTACCAACCTTCCACCAGCAATAATTGCAGAGATGGCAACTGCCGCCTTAACGGCAGCCAGTCCAAGAGCTTCTGCAATGGCTCTAAAGCCAACCTGAAGCCCAGAAAAATTAAATCACTCAAAGTACCAACATACCAGCAAAGATAACAGGAATATGGCAGTCATATAAACTAGACAAGGGGCGAATTTTACTTATTCTTAACTTGCCTTAGCCATCAAAGTTCTGCATGTTTCTTCTCTAAGTATTTACAATAGCAAACGTTTATTCAAACTACTATCTTAGAAGTTCATTAGAACCATTTTTTGCAGGCAAATATCGACCACCACAAACAAGATTTTGAGGAAAGCACATGCTCCCTTAAATCAAATTAGTGAAGTAAGCTGCAAAGAAAAAAAACATAAACAGAAACTAGGAAACCTCGAGTAGATGAAGACACCAACAGCCTTTTATTAATAAAAGCTTAAGAAACCATTCATAAAAACCTGAGCCCAAGTAAGATTTAAGGTTTTTATGCAAGCATTGGAACAAAGAATCCTGATTATGCAAAGGACATATCATCATAGCATGGCAAAGTCAGAACATGGCAAAGTCAGAACCTTAAATGTCAAATGAAGAGCAAAAAGGAAAAGCAAAGACGGCTTAGTAGAATTTAGACGACCTTACCCCTCCTCTTGATGAATTTGGTGAGATAAGAGGTATAAGCATAAGCAAAACAACAACAGCCAAATCCTGGAAAGAATAGATAACAATCAATAAAAAGACTTGCAACGATGATATCTAAATTAACTAAATGTCCAAGTAAAACTTGAAAGACTAGCAAGGGAGGATTTTAAACATATCCAGTAGGAATTATCTTCGTCCTAAGTGCTACTTCACTTTAATCATTCATAAAGCATCTTGAGCACCACTGGCGCTAGATGGCTTAAATGCATAGCCGATTACCATATTATGTTGAGCAGATATCTAATTAGATCTTTTGCTCACTTTAAGGGTAAAGATGCCAGTTTAAAGAGAGGGAAAAATGATTAAAAACAGAAGGACAAAATTAGAAGCAAGGATAAATGTCTAAATTATCAAGATATACATTTGGATAATACCACATGAAGAACTATTATCCCTTACTGCAAAATTCAATTCATAACAAAACGCATCCTGAAGCCAATCACTTTTCTCAAGATCATAGAATAACCTGAAAAAGTAAAACAGAAAATGTAGCACGTCCATGGCGTGAAGTACTCTCACCTCGCTCCTGTAATACCTGCAAAGGAAGACAACATCAATTATATGTCCATCTAATGGACCTCTAGGTTTCATTATATTCTCTGGCAGGTATGTCATTGTACCTGAACAAAAAATATACAAACAAAAAAAAAAAAGATAAAATCTGATACAATCAGATACAGTCATACTATATCAAAACTATTAGATTGCTCTGAAAAGACATGCAAGAATCCAAGTTATATTATAACTTTCAAAGATTTTATGATGCTGCAGAGTAATATAACAGTAAAATAGTTATGTATAGCATATTCAACAAGAAGAACATTCGAATCTTCTGCTCTAGGAAGCTTGTCTAACTAAGTTTGTTGCCTCTCTTCATATAGTACGAGAGTAGTGGTAATACAATGTTACAATAAATGAAATCTAAAGCAAAATCTGCCTACGTTAATTACCTGCAGGACAACAGCAGTTGAAGATAATGCCAGGCCATTCCCAATCACTATCGCAGCTGGACTGGGCTGCCCAGCAACATAATGAGCAACCACGCCAACTGCAACTGCTGTCACTAAGACCTGCATCACATAAAAATTATAATAAATTAGTAAAACACAAGTGACAATGATAGAAAATTTATTTTCTCAATTACCTGGGCAGAGCCTAATCCAAAAACATATTTCTTCATGGAGCTTAACCTTTCAACAGATAGCTGCAAAAAGCAAAATCAGGGTACAAGTTCAATATCTTCTTATAACAACGGAGATTCAATGTAAAGCTGGAACTATTGATATAATAATATACTCCACCTCAAGTCCAATATTGAATAGCAAGAAAACAACTCCAAATTCAGCAATTGCTTTGGTTCCATGCACATGATGGATTATGGACAGACCATAGGGTCCAATCAAGATGCCAGCAGCCAAATATCCAAGAACAGGGCTGCCTAAAATTTGGAGCAGATAGAATACAAACATCAGCTTATATAAAATCCAGGAAGAAATAAGGAAAAATAGAGAAATTAATGACAAGGAGAAGGAAAGCACCAAACAAAAATTTAGTGCACTTAAGACTATGAGGAAACATCATTAAAAGCAAACAGAGACTTCAAGCATGCGCTCCAAATGCCTTCCCAAAAATTCATGAATAAAAAGAATGACCGTTCATTTTTCAAGAATGTCATATCAATGCAACACACTAAAATTTGAAATAAAGGACAGGAGTTTTGTCACCTCCAGGAATTTTCTGAAAGATAGGCACAAAAATTACACTTGCAAGTAGTAACCACAAAAAATCAAAGAGGGAGGCCTCCTCCTCATTCATCTGGGAAATTCAAACATTGAAATGAGCTGCTGACCAGATGCTATATAAAGTAGGATAAAGATCAAAAGAATTAAAGAGAAAATTAATCAATGATGAAGAATAACATACCTCTTGATGAGGAAGCTTTGCAATTAGTTTCCTGAGTCTTTTAGAAAATTTCTGCATTTGTCGGATCAGAGGCTTTGCATTTGCAGAAAATTCTTCTATGCCGGTGGTGATGACCTCTGGCTGCTGCAGCAGCTGAGCATTCCTTTCTACCCGATTAGCATAGAAAGCAGCCCTGTAATTGAAGGCAGCCAGTCATTTTTCCAAGGAGGAAATCTTATAAATAGCAACAAACCGATATAAAAGAAACTCTATTGAATAGCCCTTTTCAGAAGATTTGATTCATTTTTGCATTACAGTCAAGCAGTGATTTTCTAGATCTAAACTTCTTCTCGAACAAGAAATGACATAGCATTCCAAAGGAAACACATCTTGTTTCTACTGCTTCCATCAAAAACTAAAGTTAACCTAATATGCCCATTTGAGTCATGAATTTTCAGCAAAGACATATAGAGGAATTATACAGAACAGTGATATATTTAAATTAGTTAATGAAACAAGGTAGCAATATTCACAACGTACCCGGCTCCAAGGAGCAGTACTCCTACAATCAGCTTGGGAATTTGTTTCCTTGCAGACTCCAAAAGACCATGGGCAACTGATGCTGGCGTGAACTCTGTCCCATCAACAGTGAAGGAAAAGAATGATGCAGAGAAGAAACGGGAAGATTTATTCAACAATGACTTTGGGGTATTAGGGAGTGAACTCTCCTTTGTCAGATCCTTTTGAGTTTCAGGCTTCTTTGGTTGAATATTTTTTGACTTTTCTGCTTCAGTTTCAGCTTCTTTCAGAGAAGCTAAACCCAGCATTCCATTCTCATGATCACCCAAATCATCAATATGCTTGAGATCTTCAGAACTTTTTCTCGCTTTATCGGATAAGATGTCCGCTTTAGGCTCACCAACTACTGTATCACCATTAATCAGAGCATCCCTGTCTCTTTCAACAATAACAGCACCAGAGGCCCCTTGACTGATCATCTCCTCCTTGACAACAGTCTCTTCACCCAGAACCTGCCCCTGGACAGCTTCACTAGTCAAAGTAGAAAGAGACTTTTCAGCTCTTTGTAGGGCTATCTCTGCATCATTCACATGCTGTGTAGCCTCCAATTCAAAAGCAATAGCTTCCTCTGCTAAAAGCATGATGTTTGCCACCTCTTCCTCAGCCTTCAAGGCAGCTCTCTGTGCTTTCTCTGCAACCTCATTCAATCTATCCACTTCTTTCTGCAACTCTTCCTTTTTACTCCGCAAGTGCCTTAACTCCGCTTCACAATTTGCCAACTTCTCCTGACATTCTCTAATCTCATCTTGGGCAGCCAACAGTGTTCCATTACCTTCCCGAACATCAATTTCCACATCACTCTCCCCAGACCTTCCTAGGGAATCATTTCCCTCTTTCAAAGACTCAACTGAGTCTGCTGCCACCTGAAGCCTTGCCTCAGCTAAAGATAGTGCCATTGTTGCTTTTTGAACAGCCTCTTTAGCAACACACTCTTCGTTCACAATATCTTGAATCATATCAAGCATGCAACTAACATCATTCCGAGCATTAGCTGCTTTGTCCTTCAAGGCTATCGCAGTTTCTGATATTCTCTGAGCCTTTTCCTCAAATATCCTACTATTAAGACTTGCCGCTTCCAATTCCTTCATTGCTTTCTGCAACAATTCCCTCAAATCATCCACAGTAGTTGTTTCCACTTCACCAATTACATTTCTGTCTTCTTCTCCCAAACCATTTGAGACAGTACCACTCGAGCTTTCATCATTACTCTCTAAAAAATCCACATTCCGACCATTCCCATCAGCAAATGCCAAAAAATCATTACCTTGATAACGCGACCTAACTCCTCTTAGTTTCAAGACATCATGTAAACCATAAAAAAATGATGTACTTGAATACGAACTGCACAAATGACTACCAAACTTCCGTCGGAAAAGCAAATTTGAACTTAAACAGCCACCATACGCCATACTTTTCCTCATTTTATTAAACGACACAGTTTTTGATCCAATCTTGGGATCAAAAACATTAAAACTGAAATTTTTACATCTAAACCTATGGCATAATGGATCCCGTATCCTATAACTAGCACCTCCACCACCATAAACGACAGTACAATGCTTAAAACAACAAGCGAAATCCATCTCTCCCTGCCACACCGATCTTTATTTTTGACAATGCATTTCAAGAACTCTCATTGACCTTTTATCAAACACCTGTCCAGACGAAGTATTAGTGAATCCAAACTAGCAGCCTTAGAACAGCAAATCCAAATAAAATTTATACTCGTAAAGAGCGCATACGTGTACGTATACGCATCCAAAGAGAATTACGTACATGTTCCGTATAAAATCGACAAATAAAAGTGAAGAGGACCGATCAAAGAAAAGATATAAATGTTGGACAGAGGCGGGGTTTCGGAAGAGAAAGTGAATACTACAGCAAACAATGACACAAATGATGAACAAATCGACGTCTTCTATTTCCTTTCGATTATAAAAGTGACAGGTTCCTTTTTCTTTCTCTTTCAGTTCTTTCCCTCTACTTTCTTGGGAGGTCAGAATTCAGAAACTAAAAAAATCTCTCACTGGTTTCTTTCGTTATCTTTTTTTTTTTTCTGTTTGTGAACCGAGAAAGAGTAGGGAAAAATTAGGGGAGGAAATTAGGTGATTGGTGGTTAATTTTCTGTTTTTTTCTGCGAAGTATTTTGAATTTACTAAAACGACCTTTTATTTTGTAGAATGAGATCTATAACTAATTCTACTTGGCAACTTGATATATTTGTATCCGTTATGCTCAAAAGTAGGTTACTCAAACTTTAAAAGTTTTATTCATATTTAAAAGAATTTAAATAAAAATATTAAATTTAAAAAATAAATTTAAATAAAAAATTAAATTTAATTAAAAAATAGATTAAATTTTAAATTTAATTTTTAAAGTTCGAATTCGATTAGATTCGATTTATTTTATTATTATATTATATATATTTTATATTTTATATTTTATATTTTATGTAATTTTTATCATATAAATAATACATATATAAAATTATAGTATAAATTTTAAAAATTATGTTAAATTATTTATATTTATAAATTTAATAAAAAATTATTAAATTAATAAAAATTAATTTTTAAAAAAATTAAAAATAAATTATAAAAAATAATATAAACGAACTTAAATAAACTTAAATAATTTATTTATAAATATAAATAAATTTAAATAAAATTTATATTTTATATTTTAAATTAAATTAAATTTAAATAAATATATCAAATATTAATATTATACTAAAATTTAGTTTGAATCTGACTGGTACGATATACCAGCCGATCTAATCACCTTATACACGTAGCGTCATAAGCAGTTGTGTTTGGGGCTATTTGTCTGTATATATATATATATATAT
>JBBYHO010000020.1:10125583-10135826 GCA_038382025.1 Adansonia gregorii | reverse complement strand
AAATAAAATTCCTCTTCGGCTTGGCTTGGCTTGGCATGCTGTTTCCAGTATTTACTGCTTATATCGACTTTTTATTGACCACATTTATTATACTGAAAAGACATACCATTGCCATTACCCTATTTCCTCCAGGCTCTGACATATATCATACTGTTTTCTTTTTAAAAAAAATTTGAACAGGAAACTCCATACTTCTCAAAAAGGACATAACAAATAAAAAAAGTTTCCTGCGATCCAAACAAATAAAGAAATGAAAATGATTCGATATTATATATAATTTTTGTCGTAATATAATAAAAATATAATATAAAAATAACGTATTATATCTCTTTAGCCTTAACAATTTCATTGCCTTTGAATAATAAAGTTTGAAAAGCTCTTTCTGTCATTTTGCTTGTTGTATTATGTATGAACGGAAGCTTGTAAAAGTAAAACTGAAAACTCCCGCAAACCCTATTCTCTCTGCCCCAACAAGCAGTGTTATATTCTTGGAGTAACTTTTTTTTTTCTTTTCATTTTCCGATTAAACGAACAACAACAAAATGTGGGTGAGTTATTTCATGGTGTGTGCACCCCATGCATGTCATTTTCATAGCCATTACTCCCCTTCTTTCCCCATAAATTTTTTCATGTCCTATCTCTGATAGAATCCATCATTAATGCTTTCCTTTTCACCTTCACTGCTGCACTCTCTCTCTCTCTCTTCTTTTTTTTTTTTTTTCAGATTTTTCTAGTTTTGTGCAACTTAAAACCTCAAAAGAAGGAACCCCTCACTAACTCTCGTCACTGTTTTGTACAAGTTTTTTTTTTTGGTCATTATTTTCTGTCAATGATGATTTTCAACTTTTTCAAGTTTCTTCAATGATGTATTTGTCAAACATAAATACTTGCACTGTTTTATCGCATATTAATTGAAAAGAAGCAGAAATCCAGCTTGAAACTCACTGATATTGTTTCTTTTTATTGCACCCACTTTATTGTATTTATTTAAGTTTTTAGACAATCACTCTCGATTTCCCCAGATCAGATCAAACTCTCATTTAAAGCTTCTCTTTCTCTCTCTTGTTTTACTTCCTTATATGCTTTATTTCACAGAACTTGTCACTCAAAAACTCTGAACTTCCTCTCTATATCTCTAGCTTGTAGAGTTTTGGGGTGACCGCAGTGAAGTTTCTTCTAAAAATTTGAAGGGTTTTTGTAGTGTTTTTCATTGTTAAATTTACTGTTCATTTTGGCGGTGTTTGTGGTTTTGAAAACCATAGACTGATAAAGAAAAAAAAAAGATGGGGAGGACGCCATGTTGTGACGAGAAGGGTTTGAAGAAAGGGCCATGGGCTCCTGAAGAAGATGAAATCCTTGTAAATTACATCAAGAAACATGGCCATGGAAGCTGGCGTTCTCTTCCTAAGCTTGCAGGTTCTCCTTCAAACTTCAGTCCAAGAAAACCTTTCTGATTTTCTTTTTGGGGGGTTTGTTCTCATGTGCTTTTTATTTAGCATTATGCACTTGGTTTAAGCATCTTGGAAGTTTCTTTGTCTACTCTAAAGCAAACACTTCCGAAGTGCTTTTGAAGATAGGGACCGATCCCTCCAAAATTTGGATTTCATACGTATATATATATATATATTTATGGAATTATATTAGACTTTTGGGTTTACTGATCTTTCAAGTTCATGGGCTTTAAATCTTTCACCATCCATGGTACTGTTTTTATTTCGATGTATTTTTTCTTAACCAACATTGCTTGCCTAGTTGAAATCTTATGAGTTGTTAGTCGATGTATCTCCCAATTAGAACCACTAACTTTTCATATATTCTGCCACTCCTTTTCTTGCTTATGTATAAACTCATGGTGTTTACAATGTCTAATGAGCATCCAAACCCTTCTAATTTTATGTGTATCTCCTCTAAAATATATGTATGAAATTCCAATTCTTATCCAATTATGTTTTGTCATCGACAGGTCTTCTTCGGTGCGGCAAGAGTTGTAGGCTTCGATGGACAAATTATCTTAGGCCGGACATAAAACGTGGTCCCTTTACCCTCGAGGAAGAAAAGCTTGTCATTCAGCTTCATGGCATTCTTGGAAACAGGTATTCTTCTATGCTTTATTAGCATTGTTTAGAATTGAAATTGCCTTTCATTTCGGTATTTATATTGCTTGACTTTTCATTTTTCTTCAAGCATTGATGTTAAATACATTTTGGGATAAGGATACGGAAATATATCCAAGGACCCTTTAACTTGGACAGATACATATCAGGTACTCACGCCTAAGTTCGAATGGAGGAGTATCAAACATTAGAATGAAAAGTTTGGTTCCTTTCATCTTGGTGAATTTCAGGTGGGCTGCTATTGCTGCTCAGCTACCAAGAAGAACGGATAATGAAATCAAGAACCTATGGAACACTCACCTGAAGAAACGCCTACTTTGCATGGGTCTTGATCCACAAACTCACAAGCCCCTCACCCCTTGCGGACCAACCATGGCTGCCCCTACATCTCCGGCCACCCGCCACATGGCTCAATGGGAGAGTGCTCGACTTGAGGCAGAGGCTCGCCTTTCAAAGGAGTCATTGCACTTCAACTCGCCACCGTTCGTGAAACCTGACTCTGATTATTTCCTACGATTATGGAATTCTGAAGTTGGAGAATCGTTTCGGAAGTTGAAAACAGATGATAAAACTGCTTGTCAAAGTCCGTCGCAGACATCTTCGTCAACGACAACAAAATGTGGATCAGTTTCAGCTGTTACGATTGATACTTGGCCCAACATAGCAGGGTCCTCGACCCCTGCGAGCAATCAAATTGAGGATACAGAGTGCAAGAGCTTCAAGTCATGCATAGAGGATCGAATCGATGCATCCGATTCGTCGTGTTTGAACGAATCAGAAGATTCATCAGATACTGCCCTGCAACTGCTATTGGATTTCCCGATTAACAATGACATGAGCTTCTTGGAAAATTTTGATTCTTATGTTACGTCTGCCGCAATGTTGACTGAGACAGCCCTCATCTCCCCACTCTGAAGATTATGATTTTATATAATGTTTGCCCTTATTGCTTGAATTTTGATACGGATTTTAGTGCCGAAGCCAGTTGTATGCTAAGGTTATTGCCTATTGGACCCAACTTTTTTCCTATGTTAGGCTCTTAGCCGAGATGATGCAACCATTGAAGACAGTTTGTTTGTCATATATAGTACTATTAGATATGAATTCCTTGTAATCTTTGCAACTTTTAATCAGGGATTTGCAAAATTTTTCTACTGGACTGTATACAAATAACTTAGCCAATCTGGATTTCTTATTTTTCTTAAAAGCATATGTGTCTGATTTTTGTATATACATAAGTTTAAATATATAAAAAAATTTTAAAAATTAAATATATTTATATGATGGTACTCCGAATAGAGTAACATAAACAGTATAACAGTTAATTAAGTGAAGGTTGCTTAACCTGAACACTTGGAATGGAAATATTACCGATTAGTTAGCCTGAGGAGCACATCTTAAAAAATGCCTAACATGTTTGTGCAGTGAACAGAAGGGAGATACCCATTGATCGTGCGAAGCTTAGTAGACATCCCAGCCAAGTGGAGCATTCTTCATTCCTGAAGGAAGCAAAATGTAAACGCTTTTACCAAAATTCCAAGAAAAACCTCAAACCGTGTCCATAAGCCAAGGCTAGGGATTATTTAATTATCATTCTAAAAGAATTCGTATTTAACTACAGTAAAAAAAGACGAGAAGGCCAAGTAAATGAGCTCAACCAATTGGATACTAAGAATAGCTCGATTACCCAACGGTTAGCCAAAGTCTAAAGAAAATTCCTAGTCCAGACCAGCAGTCTTGCATCCTGACAGGACGGCGATCGGGGGGCTGACGCGATGACGGTTCTGTACTTGTGTTACCAGATCCCCGCTTCTCAGTTTCCTTAGTTCAGTTTTTGCATTGGATTCTCGCTTGGAAGTTGAATCTTCTTCTTGTTCTTCTTCGGTTATTTCAAGCTGATGCTATACACCATTGCTTGATGCCTTCTTTCTGGGTTCACTTCAATTTTCCACTTTTCAGTGGTTGCCAATTTAGAAATGTTGTTCACTGAGACAAGGGGAAAAAAAAAAAGAAAGATAGGCAAAAGAACTCAAGGATTTTTCACCCGCTGTTAGATATGTTCTGAGTGGCACATGTTGCCGTGTCTGGTTGGATTTGACTTTTTATCTTGCTTTCTTAATGTAGCACACGTTATTTGTGCCATCACTTGTGGATGGTATTTCACATTTTATTATTGCCAATCAAATTCAGTGTATTATGCCGTAGATAATGTTTGAATGAATTGTTTATTTAGGATTCAACTACTTTTGCCAAAACAAAAGAAAAAGCAACTTGTCTACTTCCTCACCTGAAAATCCTAATCTAATTGGAATTCAAAGTATCAAGTTTTGAATCTAAATTTATTAAATAAATTATAATTTTAAACGTAAATGTATAAATTAATTAAAATAAATTTTTAATTTAGAGTAAATTTAATATTAAAAGTGAGTGTCATTTACTCATTAATTGTATTTGTTCTATAATTTAGCTAATCTTAGCAGCGTTTATAACATCCATGCCGGATCTCTGCGCTAAGTTAGTGGTGGGTTGCTTACATTTTAAACCCAAAGCTTTGGCGACCTTCCAGGCAAGCCTACGAGACTCTTTTTCAGCTTTATGCGTTAAAACGTTGTTTGAATTGCAAAGCTAACTTCTATGAGTGTCTAGTCTCGTATGCATCTAGGAAGCTGAAAGTCCACTTGTTTTAGGTAATAGGCACGATGGAATACAAATTCCAGAACCTTACGTCCACTTGTGTTTGTTTGGTAGGTAGAATGGAAATATTCCTAAGAAAAGAAAGTGAAATGGGACATTTAAATTACAGTCAAGAATGGGAAGTGTTTTCAATTGCATCCGGTTTATTATAATTATAGATATGATAAATATTATTATAATAAATTATAATAAATATTAACGATAAGTATTACTCGTGTTAAGCAGATTAAAATTCAAGAATGAAGAAATCCTCATATCTATGGTGTGAAGAATTTGTTCTGGTTTTAATGACGAAAATACGTGATTGAAAAACGTGAATCATCATCATCATCATCACTCCTTAAAAACCAAGAAAAATATTCTAGCAACCAAGTACAGTGTCATCTAGCCCCTCCCTTCAGCTTCATCATTTTTTCGTTTTCAAACTCTCAATACATTCAGAAAAAATGTGAAACAGCGGGGTTAGCACATGTTTTTACGCACCGAGTCATGATGCACTTATTTCCTTCTATCCCCCATTTTTTCTGGTTTTTTTTTCCTTCATTTGAAAGTAAGATGAAAAATAAATTAATATAATAAAAAAATAAGATAATGTTTTAATAATTACAGTGATGTATGAAATAATAATTTCGTTAAATATAAACTAATATTTATACCAAATGGTGAGTATAAAGACTGTAATCGAATTAGACTAAATCAAATAAGCAAAATGAATTTGGTAGGGTATTTTAAAGAATACCATGGAAAATTGAATCTAAAGAAATCGGAAGATTAATTAGTTTACCTCGAGGCACGAGGGGCATGCATGTAGGTTACGTAGAGGTTACATAATTGAATTTTTTTTTTCTTTAGTGATAAAGATGTTTCATTTGACCCTAATGGAATATAATCAAATTCTATCAAACGATGGATGTAATTGGACTCTTGGGGTGCCCTGGTTTTATCAGTACATCGATGTCCTCACATGGCTGACGTGCTGAAGTTCCTAACCCTGGAGCTAAACAAAGGATAATCCTGGAATACTCGAGGGGCTCTCTGAACTTTAGCTATGTTAGGTATAGAGAAGAAATACTGCATTAAACAAGAAATGAAGGATGAGAAGCCTTCGATCTATGGAAGAACGAAAAGGAACAATGACGAGAATCATCAAAGCGGTTTTTGTATTATGTCAGAGTTACAAAAACCTATTACAGGATCGCCATGGCGGCACGTCAAGAAGGCGGCGGCTTCTTCTTTGATCGCCGTGTTCCTCCTCATTACCGGCGTCCTAGTTTCCGTTGGTTGGCTCGATGCTGTAAGTGTAATGCAGAACCTTTCTAAATACCCCCACTAACCCATGCAAGAACCACTGCATATTTGCCAAAACAAATTCAAATGAATCGATTTACTAAGCGCAGCTCTTTTTGTCTTTATGTAGCCCATCTTTTCAGGTGTTTCTTCTTATCAAAATTTAGACTTCGGTTCCAATTCCACAAAGGCAACAGACAAGCGGCCAGAGTTCCCACTCAAATGCTCCGCAGGAAACCTGACACAAACGTGTCCAAGGGACTATCCTGCCACACACACAATCCTACCAATTCAGCGAAAGTTACATGCCCGTCATTCTTCCGATGGATCCATGAAGATTTACGGCACTGGAAGGGGACAGGGATCAGTAGAGACATGATCGAGCGGGCACGTAAAACGGCACATTTCAGGCTCGTGGTTGTGAATGGGAAAGCGTTCTTAGAGAAATATAGGAAGTCAATACAGACTAGAGATATGTTCACTCTGTGGGGTATATTGCAGCTTCTGAGGTTGTACCCTGGAAGATTGCCAGACCTGGAGGTGATGTTTGATTGTGATGATCGCCCCGTGGTTCGTTCCAGAGATTTCCAGGGCCCAGATGCGCGCCCACCGCCATTGTTTCGATATTGTTCGGATGAATGGAGCCTGGACATTGTTTTCCCAGACTGGTCCTTTTGGGGCTGGTAATGGATTACAATACTACTGTTTTTCTTGTTTATTGGAGCCGGAATTTTCTGGATCTTTTCTGCAACCTAACCCAGTAAAACTAATAACGGGCTTTGCTCATCTTTTAATTTAGGGCTGAAACCAATATAAGGCCTTGGAGAAATATTTTGAAGGATATCAAGCGGGGCAACCGAAGGACTGAGTGGAAGGACAGGGTGCCGTATGCTTACTGGAGAGGAAACCCCAGCGTGGCCCCTACCAGGACGGACCTTATGAAGTGCAATGCTACCGACAAAAATAACTGGAATACCCTGTTATATGTTCAGGTAAAAAATTATGCCATTTTCTCCCTTACATGACTGCAATCAATCTACTTTGTTTGGTTTTGGGATGTAAGTACTGAATATACATATATATATATATATATTCAATATAAGTATTTTAATTTAATTTTAAGTTTTTTTCATATTATTGATGAATTTTTAAAATGTTATATTTATATGTTTGTATGTTTCGGATTTTTTTCTTTACTTAATTTTTTTCTATAATTATGTTTTATTCTAGGATTGGGGCCGGGAATCCAAACAAGGGTTCAAACAATCAAATCTAGAGGACCAATGCACCCACAGGTAATCATCAAATAAAGCATTAGTCTGGTATCGTAAACCACCCCCTTTCAAGCTTTATCCCATTTCATAACCCGATGGGCGATGCTGCACACTTCATTACCTTTCTAAAATCTTCTCACTGGAAGACTGCTCATTATTATGTTGCTTCAGATATAAGATATATACAGAAGGATGGGCGTGGTCCGTAAGTGAAAAGTATATTCTAGCTTGTGATTCAATGACCTTATACATAAGGTCTCGTTTCCATGATTTCTTCATCAGAGGCATGGTGCCATTGCAGCACTATTGGCCCATTAAGGAAAACAGCAAATGCAGATCTCTCAAGTTTGCAGTTGAATGGGGTAACCTGCATCCTGAAAAGGTTCTTTTTTTTTCCTTCTATTCTCAAACTTTGTATTCTTAATCAAACACCAGGAAATGTGAATTTTAAAAAAAATTTCGCCAGGCACAGGCAATCGGAGAGGCTGCCGGAAACTTCGTACAAGAGGATCTAAAGATGGATAATGTGTATGATTACATGTTTCATTTACTAAATGAATACGCCAAGCTCTTGAGATTTGAACCCAAAATTCCTCCGGCCGCCGTCGAGCTCTGTTCGGAGACAATGGCGTGTCCTGCTACTGGGACATGGAAAAAGTTTATGGTAGAATCAATGGTTATGTCTCCTAGCGATGCGACTCCATGCGCAATGCCTCCACCTTATGAACCCCAGGAGCTTCAAGAATTTCTCGAAAGAAAGGCTAATTCAACGAGACAAGTCGAGATTTGGGAAAACCAATATTGGCTTAGTTCAGATAAAAAGCAATAAAAGCAAAATTGGTAGCTTTTCTTTTGGACCTCAACACATAATTCCATGTTTATTATGTTGAAGCTTTTATGTTCTATATGCATTTTTTTTTTTTTTTTGGGAGCTTCGATTAATCAAAGATTTAAATTCCAAACAGAAATTACGTCTACTCTACACTTGTCAAACTCACGGAGATTCAACAATCAAATATAAAACGAAGAAATAAAGCTCACTGGCACATTACTTATATTCTCATAAGAAAAATCGTTTCTTTTCTTCTGTTGGACTACAATATAGGAGATATATCATCGGGAAAACTTAAAAACAAGGAAACTCCTACCCTTATCTTGCCATTTAGACTGGGGATTCCTCGAGATATATAGGATAGTCTTTTGAGTTTTCCAAGCTTAGATACTGAGTAAATTAAAACCAAAGAGAATAACTAAACTTGGGTTTATAAGTTTGAGTTCAAATTTCAGTAACTAAATCTCTTTCTTTTATCTTTAGATTACGGTCTTTATATACATTAAAGAAAAAAAAAGACAAACAGAGAACAGCTCTTGCTAGTAAAGACTATATAAAGCAAATGGCTTGAATGGAAAGTTAATGGAAACAGAGAGCTCGTTCTTTGACGATGTCCAAGCTCAGCGCGCTCGGATCTGTTGCTTGCAACTCAACACGAATCCCATTCAATTGTCTCTTGAATTTGTCTTTAGAGTTTGCATAAAGCATCTTACCCTTGACATATCCGGTGACCTATTATACCACCAAAAACAACAATATTATTTCCGTTTTAATTCTAAAAATTAAATCCTTCAAAAGGATACACGACAATTTATTATTTTTTTTATAATCTACGTATTCATATTATATTTTAATTATTTTTTCATGTTATATTTATTTCACCTAATTTTATTATATCTAAAGTTGACGGGTCTATTTTCATGCCATGAAAAGAAGAAAATCCTGCTCTTTTTTTTTTTTTTTTGACAATTCTCATCGGTAGTGAAATCATATTCAAAGACAGCATAGCGGCATTCATTAGCAGGCAAGGAGTTGGTGAAATCTTGGTAAGTTGCCCCGGCGCTTCCCAGCTTCTCTACGATCACCTGTTGTATCTTCTGTATTAATAAACTGATGGTTTCGTTTTGCTTTTAGTTCCAAGAACTTCAGCTTACAAGTCATTTCACAGCCATTCCAGATGATGAATTTGCCTAATTATAGCATCATATACGCATTAATAAATACACAATAAGTGAAAATCAAGCTCTAATGAAGCAAATGTTTATTATTCATATATATTTCATTTGAATGATCAATCGAAAGAGTTCTTATCGAGCCATCCACGAGTTCTAGATTGAGATAACGTTGTGAGAATCCATTACACAGATCAGTCAAATGAACTAATAATTGGGGAACTAAAAAAATCGAATGTCTAAGAATCTTGTGAGATTAATTTCCCTTATTGCATAACTATAAAGAATGACTAATTAAGAATACAATAAGATTCTATAATTTGATTGATATGCAAATAGAAATAACCTTCTCCTCCTCCTGATTTAGAGCCCATTTGGATACCACCGAACTCCAGTGCGGTGGTATCTGGGCACTTTTTGCCCAGAAATGCATCGTGAATGTTGTTCAGGTAACACCCCACAGTGCAATGGGATCAATATTCCCGCCGGTTAGCAACTGGTAGGAAGGTGTTCCGGTTGCTTAAACGCACTGAACTTAAGACTAAAATGTCTTCTTCTTTAATTCTTTTTTCTAACATATCCTTACCATAAAACCTTTTTGTTTTTTGACATTTATATTTAATTTGTTTGTTTTTTATATGTTTAAAAAAATATTTGTAATTTTATTTTTTAAAAAAAGATTAAATATTTTTATTTATTGACATCCCAAATACATAAAAATCTTATTATATATAATATAATCAAAGTAATTATAAAATATTTGAATAACTATGTAAAATACTATATTTTAAAATTTTTAATATCAAATATTACAAAAATATGCATGAAATTAATATATCAATACACTCTTGCATTAATGTCTTTAATAGT
>JBBYHO010000020.1:10110820-10123513 GCA_038382025.1 Adansonia gregorii | reverse complement strand
TTTTTAAATGTTTATTTCAGGTTTTCTCAACTCTTAATATCTGATTGTTGGGTGTTCTTTGGTTTGAAACCTAGAAAAGTAAGTTGATTCTTTCTTTCCCTTGTTAAGATTTTAAAAAATAATAATATAATAATAAACATTTCAGAGAAATTGTTCATAGAGGAAAGCTTTGTTTTTGCTACAAATAATTTTTTCCTAAGAAAGAAACAGAGCCTGAGCTTTTCTTTTGTTAATTTCTTTTGTTTAGAGATAAAAGTTTCCTTTTTTTTTTTTCTTTTTAATGTTCTGCTTTTGCAAAGCAAATCAGAAGGGTTTTTGAAAGAATACCAGATATTCTTGTTTCCTTTTTGGAATTTGGTGATGTGAACTGGCTTTTTTACGTCTTAAAAAGATTCTTTGCTTCATTATTTTACATCATATATATATATATGTATATATATGTAAACACACACACACACAAATTCTGATTTGAAGCTAAAAGTATGGTAGCTTTCTGATATAATCTTGCTTTAGTTTGAGAAAAGATAGTGGGATTATTTCCCCCTTTTTTTAATATCTGTCTGGCATCGTAATTGATTTTTCTTTCCTTTTTTTTTTGTTTTGTATGTTTTGGGTAAATTGACATGATAAAAGTTAAGTGAACTCTGTTTTAAAATTCATAAATGCAAAGATTCTGTTGTTTCTTGTCAATTTCATATATGATTAACTTTTCGCCATTGTTGAACTATTAGTTCTGGTTCGTTCTTTTTCAGGTTTTGTTTTGTTTGCTGCCAATTCTGCTTTGTTTAAAAGAAGCAAAATGAGTTGTTTGAAGTTAGGGGTGGTGGTCGTCAGCGCCCATGACCTTGTAGCCACAGGTGGGCAGGATTCGTCCAATCCCTTTGTCGAGCTCTATTTTGATCAGCAGAGATTCCGAACCACTACTAAAGAAAAAGATCTCAATCCAGTCTGGAATGAAAGTTTCTATATCAATGTCTCGGATCCGAACAAGTTGTCCAGCCTTCCTCTCGAAGTCTATGTTTACAACCATAACAGAGCAAACAACGCGACAACCTGTCTTGGGAAGCTTCGCCTCACTGGACCATCGTTCGTGCCCCACTCTGATGCTGTTGTTTTGCACTACCCTCTTGAAAAACGGAAACTTTTCTCCCGTGCGAAGGGGGAGCTTGCTCTGAAAGTATTTGTTACTGATGACCCTTCAATCAAACCCTCAAATCCTCTTCCAGCCATGGAATCCTCTCAGCATGCAGATGTAGACTCAGCTTATGGTCAAACTCCTACCTCGGTCCCGAATTCAATTCCCAAGGAGAAAACTGGCAAAAGACGCACATTTTTTCATCTTCCAAATTCAAAAAACTCAGAACAAAAGCAAAATTTTCCCCCAATACCACCCCAACAACAAATGAATTCTGGAGTACATGAGATGAAATCTGAACCACGGCCACCAAAAATTGTTCACTTGTTCTCAGGTTCATCATTGCAACCAGCTGATTATGCTCTTAAAGAGACAAGTCCATTCCTTGGAGGAGGACGAATTGTTGGAGGCCGGGTCGTACGAGGAGGAGACAGACCAGCCAGCACCTATGACCTTGTTGAACAGATGAGATACCTTTTTGTACGAGTGGTAAAAGCCCGAGATCTTGCTTCAAAAGATGCAACAGGCAGCCTTGATCCATATGTTGAAGTAAAAGTTGGAAACTACAAAGGAATCACAAAGCATTATGAGAAGAAACAAAATACTGAATGGAATCAGGTGTTTGCCTTTGCAAGGGAAACGCTGCAGTCATCTGTGCTGGAAGTTGTTCTCAAGGATAAGGATTTAGTGAAAGATGACTTTGTTGGGCTCGTGCGCTTTGATCTCCATGAGGTTCCCACAAGGGTTCCACCCGATAGTCCATTGGCTCCGGAATGGTATCGGCTGGAAGACAAGAAAGGAGAGAAAAAGCAAGGAGAACTGATGCTTGCAGTTTGGTTTGGCACACAGGCTGATGAGGCTTTTCCTGATGCGTGGCACTCAGATGCTATTGCTCCTGGTGATGGCACTGCAATTTCCCCCACATATATCCGTGCAAAAGTTTATCACTCTCCAAGACTGTGGTACGTCCGTGTCAATGTTATTGAGGCACAGGACCTTGTTCCATCTGACAAGAACAGGTTTCCTGATGCGTATGTTAAGGTTCAGATTGGTAACCAGGTCTTAAAGACAAGATCAGTTCAACCTCGAAATTTGAATCCAATCTGGAAGGAGGAGTTTATGTTCGTTGCTTCCGAACCCTTTGAAGATCCTTTGATTTTTTCAGTTGAAGATCGTGTGGGTCCTAACAAGGATGAGACAATTGGAAAGGCTGTTATACCATTGAACTCCGTTGACAGGCGTGCTGATGATCGAATTGTGCATGCACGGTGGTACAACCTGGAGAAATCTTTGTCAGATGCTATGGATGGCGACCGTGCAAAGAAGGATAAATTTCATAGTAGGCTCCATGTTTGTGTTTGTCTTGATGGAGGATATCACGTGCTTGATGAGTCAACTCAGTATAGCAGTGATCTCAGGCCAACAGCAAAGCAGCTCTGGAAACCATCAGTTGGTATTTTGGAGCTTGGAATTTTGGGTGCTGATGGGCTCCAACCAATGATAACAAGGGAAGGAAAAGGTACATCAGATACGTATTGTGTAGCAAAGTATGGCCACAAATGGGTTCGAACTCGAACCATAGTTAATAGCCTGAATCCGAAATTTAATGAGCAGTACACATGGGAAGTTTATGATCCAGCCACAGTTCTCACGGTGGGGGTCTTTGATAATGGTCAGATTGGAGGTTCTGATAGTAACAAAGATAATAAAATTGGAAAGGTGCGGATTCGTATATCTACATTAGAAACTGGTCGTGTTTACACACACAGTTATCCGTTGCTCGTTCTTCACCCTGCTGGTGTCAAGAAAATGGGTGAACTACATTTGGCAATACGATTTTCATACACATCAATGCTTAATATGATGTTTCAATACTCACGACCCCTTTTGCCAAAGATGCACTACAAAAGGCCATTGAGTGTGATACAGCAGGACATGCTGCGACACCATGCTGTGAATATTGTGGCAGCTAAGCTTGGTCGGGCTGAACCTCCTCTCAGGAGAGAAGTAGTTGAATATATGTCTGATGCAAATGCTCACCTTTGGAGCATGAGGCGCAGCAAGGCAAACCTTTTGCGGCTTAGATCAGTTTTCTCAGGATTATTTGCAGCTGGAAAATGGTTCAGTGAAGTTTGCATGTGGAAGAACCCTATTTCAACAGTGCTGGTTCATGTCCTATTTCTAATGCTTGTTTGTTTACCAGAGCTGATTTTACCGACAGTTTTCTTATACATGTTCCTACTAGGGCTTTGGAATTATCATTATCGACCAAAGTACCCTCCTCACATGAACATAAGTCTCTCTTGTGCAGATGCAGTTTCTCCCGATGAACTAGATGAAGAATTCGAGGCCTTTCCTGCATCAAGAAGCTCGGATATAGTTCGGATGAGGTATGACCGTTTAAGGAGTGTTGCAGGGAAAATTCAGACTGTTGTGGGTGACATAGCTACCCAAGGTGAGCGGGTCCAGGCACTTCTAAGCTGGAGGGATCCTCGTGCCACAACTATATTTGTGATATTATGCCTTGTGGCAGCCATTGTTTTCTATGTGACACCTTTTCAGGTAATTGCTCTTCTAGCCGGGTTTTACATCATGAGGCATCCCATGTTTCGCTACAAGACACCAGCAGCACCAGTTAATTTCTTCCGTCGTCTGCCTGCTATGACAGATAGTATGTTGTAAATAGGTTATGAGGATTTTCAGGAATTCTGTGGTTGTAAAGTTTGTCGTTCTTGGTTGTTGCCCGATGTATTTTGTTGAATGCAAATACATCTTTATGCATTCAGTATTAGCGATATAAATTCTGAGTTTGTCGACTTAATGTATGCAAGAATTAGATTTGTAACGAGTTTAACTGCAAGAATTGTCACCATATTGTTATAGTGATGGCCTGTTTATTAATTTTGTAGCGTTCTCTTCGCACTTTATAGATGTTGTTCCTTGCGTCAAACATTATAGATTGAGAAATATTTTCTCGTTTGTTAAAAAAAAAAAAAAAGGGAAATAGAGCGTTTATTGCTTTAGACATTATGATAGATGTGGAATGTACCAAAGAAACAGTATAGATTATAGAAAATCAAATTATGTTATGCATGAGTCAGACAAACGTATCTCCATTGCATTTACACCCCATTGACTTCGGGGCACAGCCAAGGCATCCCAGACAGCGTCTGAGGCTCGAACAATGTTGTAACCACAAGAGGGTGCGTGACCTTTTGCAGCATCGCAACCCACTGTGGAGTTACACCGGTTGACAACCTTTGCCTTAACCTTCTTTCCATTGCTGTGTATGTTAATAAAATGTAACCATCTTTTTCCCTTGTCGAATCACCCAGTGGAAAGCGCCACCAAATAGCTACCACGTAATTCAAGATCACGACAATTTTACAGGTCTGTTTTTCCGAGAATTCCATCGTTTCATTAGAAATACATATTATGCAGGCCCTGCAGGCTAATCCTGTAAAATCACATCAAACTTCATGTAGATGGAGATGAATAGGTTCCTAGTTTAAGTAGTCACGTTTAATCTAAAATCAAATTTTAAAATCATCTAACCATCTGACCGTTCGTTGGTAACGTTCAGCATCGAAGCCTATAGCCGAGTCACATTCATCAACTACCTTGGCCCCAAACACTGTCTCCTCTTTTTCCATTAATAAACTTGGGACACCTTTTCTTGTTGAAGTGAACCATCCGGTTAAAAGTGCCGCCAGAAGTTCTTTATCCAAGTGATGCTTGTTGTCTCAGTTGGATGGTTAAAAGAGCCGAATGGCAGTGGCCCATCCGAACGTGACAAGAAGTTCCAATCTGATGATCTGAAAATTATGGCACTGTCCAACAGGATGGTTAACTGATAGAAGAGGAGCTTCCACAGTATCACTATGGTAATGGGTGCAACATGGTGGCCATGGTGGTTGATGAGTGTGACTCGCTTGACGCCACGATGGGACGTGATAATGAATATGATTATCAAACTCCTGCTGAACATTATTGATGCCTCAAAGGCTGTCTGGAAAGCCTCGGAGTGCCTAAGAAATATAAGGGCGACTTGGATAATACTTGGTCTTATGCTTTACACTTTTACGACCTTCCAAATTTTCCTGAATGCCTTAGGTAAAACTTAAGACTTACGGAATCCTGTCAGCCCCGTGCTAGTTTAAAGAGGACAGATCGTTCATGCTGCTTGAAATTTGAAGGCTTAAGCTACATTTTGACCCTTTATGGGTCTCATGCTTATCTATTTTTAACTCTGCTTATAAAACTTCATGAAATTTCCTCCATTTATAACTCTGCTTGTAAAATTCCACAATGAAATGCCTCGGATAAGCACATTAAGAATTCACGATTTTTATTTTCCAGCGTTTAGCATCTTTCCCCAGACACGATTGACAGGTGCAATGTCAAGAATGTCGGAAAAAAAAAAGAATTAAAATCATGGTAGGCCCTACGGAGAACTGAAGCATAAATCTTGTTTAACTGGTTCAAATTGGCGAAACAAATGTAACCCTAGGATCAGCGAAGATCGTAAGTGCTAACGGTCATCAAGCTACAAATATCAGAACAAGTGCATCATACAACCCAAAATCAGGCTGGCCTCTATTCTTTCCGTAGGACTATATCAAATTACAATCCAGCGGGGCCTCAAACAGCAAGCTATATACGTTGCTCTCATGAAACTATTAGAGGAAAGTGTCATCCGCGCATTAGATCAATGTCAACATGGGTATTACGCATATCCATTGTTCGTGAACCAGGCCAAAGACCTACTGGCGAAGTTGGAATCAGATTTTGACTTGGCGAAATGCCAGAAGGAGCTACTAGATCGTCGACACTCTGGTTATCCGAGTCTTTCAGACATTCTTGACCTTCCCCTTTCCTGTTCTTCGACTTTGGAGCACCCCATAGAAAACTTCCCACAATCACCTGGTTCGTACATCGTAAGATTAGATCAGAGGATGATTCAATCAAAGTTCAATTCCATGCTCATGAAACATAATTAAATGCACCAGTAATAAAAACTAAACCATATAGTAAGCTTTAACTTATTTACTGAATGGCAATATAGTGTCTTCCTAATGTTTCAGAAACACATTGAAGCAGTCAAAATTAATTTGAGCTGAAAAAGCAGACAGCTAGGCATACTGATAGCACGACGAATATTGAAACTGTCTGATCTCACTGAACTCTTATACTTCAGGTCACCAGCATGCATAACAAGCAAGTATTAACCCATTGAAGGTCTAATTAATAGATCAAACACCACTTAGAAAAGAAAATTGATTACAAAAATAACATCGTAGATATCACAGCAACCGAGGAGTTACCTGAACAGGGCTTGCTGCAATAAGCATCCCTCCAACACCTCCACCAATGACACGGCCATCAGGAGTGGCAAGGGAAACACTAAGACCACCAGTTTGATTGCAAGAGCCACTATTGCCGGTCAGCAGGTAAGAGCCTGACAGACACAATATCTCAAATCGCCCCTACAGAATTCAAAATTGACAGAAAAAAGAACTTGCTTTTCAACTAAATATATTCAACAAGATAAGAGTTTCCAAATGAAGAGTAAAAAAGAGTTCATGCCAGAACCAAAAAACCTTGTTAAATGGTAATAATGAAACTAACCGACAACTTTAACAATAGTGGACAGCATATAGATGTTATTATATGCAATCCAAGTGTGTTTTGTCATATTCGCAGGAATGAGCTAGTAACAGGCAAACCTAAATTTCCTCAACATTTCTCAGCAAAATAGTCCATAGGTTGCCTAACTGCTATAAAACAATATAAGAAATTAAGAATCAGACTGAGTGACCAAACCTCATATGTAACACCGCCAACTGAGGATGATGGCTGAAGAAGAGTTACAGTAGAGACAGCTCCATTGGCAGACAAAATACATACAGCTCTAGGCCCTTGCTGCGAAAATGACATTATTTTTGTTGCAATGTCCTACACAACAAGTTAAAAATAATTTCAAGAAAAAGTAACCTTTTTCAAGTTACAAGATAACCTTCCCAAAAAATATAGTACCACATTCAGACAATTTATACCTCAAAAAGTAATGCTTCAAAACACAATATCTACTTCTATTTGAGAAACAGAAAATCTTAAGAAAAACTTAATGCTCTTATGTGTCACAGAACCAAAGGAGGGGAACTGCCTCAGAAAATTAAAAATATCAAGAAGAATGTTTTATTAGATGAATAGCCATGAAGAATAGCAAGAACAACTAGGCCTAACTATTTTCCTCTGTTAATTCCTTATAAATGACAACAAATTATAGTCTAACTCCGGGAAACTTAATTTCAATTTTATGACAGGAGATAGTTAAACATAGGAAAATACTATTCCTAATTTTTTTTCCCTCATATTTTTCTTTCAATGTCTACTACATAGGCACAGTCATCATGCTTTAAAATGAACAAATCTTGGTCACTTCCAATTTATCATAAAAATATAGAGTAAAGGACACTATATGTATATGCACATATATAGACCAAGCAGCCCTTTGCATATACCAGTACAGAATGGCTGCTGCCATCCACACAGTACGAAATCCTAATTTCTTGTATATTTAATTTAGAGGACAAAAACCAGGTACTAATAAATTAATACAAGAAAATTTGCATACTTCTCCTATTGCAATGGTGATGACATGTGGAGTAAAACCCATCCCAGCTGAACCAGACAGCCATTCACCTAGCAAAACAATTAGATATTTGCAACATCATTCACACAGCAAGAACAAAATATACCAGAATTAAGCACTGATAAACAGAGCTAAATAGCTCAGAGTAGCCTTTAAAAAGGCTTATAAATCCAGCCAGCAAGCAGTTAATTGAGATTACATGTTCATAAACCAAGGAGAATGAAATTTCAGCCTATAGGGTTTGGAGAGGCTGTTAGTTATGAAAACTTCTACATTTGAATACTTATGTCCTGATTTTATGTCACCGACAATTATTTTTATCCAAAGTTTTATCAGCTCTCAGCATATTCAGCACATTCCTGAGTTCCTCTCATTTTCTCTTGCACTAATTTGATTCTTTTAAATTTCCACTGCTTTTGAAACGTTATTGCTTGGCAAATTGTAGACTGAAACTGGATGACAAATCATGGATTATGGCCAGGCCAGCAAGCTCTTTCTTTTAATTGAGATGGAATGTATTAATTCATTTCTAATGGAAGCAGCTTCTGACCCTACTCTGAGTTAAATTGGCGGAAATGAGCTAGCAATTTAAATCAACCAGTAAAAACTGGAAACCAGAGCAGTTGGCAATTTAAAAGAGTCATGGACACAAAATAATTCTTTTAACCTAAGCAACAATAAAATAATGCAAAAAAATAAAAAATAAAAAAAGCATATTTTCACCAGGTTGAGCTATCACTACTAGTTACATTCGGCATGATCATGCTCTACACATTATAAAAGAGATGGAAAAATATCTTACCAAGGGAAGCTAACCGTTGCTTCCTTCCAGTACCCGGCGGCCGCCCTCTTCCCCGTTTTTGGCTTGGTGTTATTGTCCCAGGATGCGTAGCTGATGCAGGAGTAAGCGCTAAGGAAACGGTCCCATCAGCTCCATACTTTCGGGGCCTTCCTCTTTTCCGTTTCACTGTCTCACTAGGTGGCAGTGCCGAAGGTGTGCCTACATTGACACTGTGAGGGGTAATTCCTGATGAAGACTCTACAGGTAAGGTTGATCCTATCATAGTGGCACAAATACTCGATTGGTATTGTACATTTGGACTAGATAATGGATGAATGACAGGTGATCCATGTATCCCAGACTCTGGTCCAGATCCTGACCCAGTTATTCCTCTTTGTTGCATATAGTAAGTTGCAGAACCCGATAAAGCCATTGCATCCCTTCGATCCATGCATTTACCCAAGGTAACCTATACTTGAATGTGCCTTCAAATCAACTTACAACACAATTTTAAGTAACTAAAAGAGACAGCTGTATTTGTTCTAAAAGTTCAATTCAATATTAAACACTCCATACAAATTGCAAAGTCAAAATAAGAGATTGCAATAAGTCAACGAAGAACTTGTTTCCTGGTTCATATTCCAACAAACCAAAATTCAAAGGATGCATGGATCAGGAAATTGAGCCAGAAAACAAACCAAGGAGATACATTTAGCGTTACGAACGAAGCTCTTCGAATCTAGAGACAAGACAGAAAACAAAATGAAACGCCAAAGTTAGAGAGACGAACTAGTAAAATACCGAGGAAGAAATTACAAGATAATAAGCGGAAAAAAGCAAAACAAAGGATCAAAAAGCGACCAACCAAAAAAAAATGAGTTGAAATATCAAAAAGCTTAGAACTTGAAAGGAAAAGACAAAAATGGATGCTATTTTTACAGCTTACCAAACCACGGGAAACAAAGAAAAAGGGTTCATGTTAAAGATATAAAGAAGCCGATAGGAACTGAAAAGCAGGTCCACACATTCACCAACTCATTATATTACCTTAAACACCAAGCATCTTAAACAGCAAACATCCCCAGACCTTAAAACACTTCAAAATCACAACCCAAAAACCACAGAAAACGATTTGCATACATAGATAATAATGAAAACCAAAAAGAGGAAAGAAAGAAACAGACAAAAGTTGAAGCCAATGCCATAAAATAAAGTCAAACCGAGTTGAAAGAAATGGGTAAAACTTTTTACTCCTTTTTCTGAAAAAGAAAAACAGAAAGAGAAAGTAACTTACATTAGTGAACTAGGGTTAAAAGGTCCAGCTTTTTGAAAGCAGGAAGCTTTGAAGAAGATGGGTATTTCTTCTTCTTTTCCAAAAAAATAAAATAAGGAAAGGGAAGTAGTCTTCTTACTTCTTAAAGAAGGGAGCTTAAGGGAATTAAATGCATAAAAGAGGCCTTTTTTTTTTTTTTTTTTGTTTTGTTTCAAAGGAAGATGAGAAGATAGGCGTTATTTACTACTTACTACAAAAAGCTCCTTTTCCTTTGCAATTTGCGTCCCTATCGGGATATGCATAAATTTCTAGGGCGAAGCTTTCTCATTCTGATTCATATTTAATCTCTCTCTCTCTCTCTCTCTCTCTCTCTCTCTCTCTCTCTCTCTCTCTTAATCTCCATATTCCTTTTCTTGGGAACTTTTTCTTTCTCTTTCACTTTCTCGCTATCCAAAAACTCTTTAATCTTTGATCTTTGCTTCTTCTCAAGTGTGTGACGAATGAGTGAGCATTGATGCTTTGCTTCGCTGAACTAGGGCCAGGAGGGGTAGCTTAAGTTAAAGGAGTCAAGGACTTTAACAAAGGAAAAGAGAGAGAGAGAGAGTGAGTGAAAGACAAGTAAACAAAAAATAAATAATAAACAGAAAATAAAGCATTTATTCTTTGGATAATCCCAAGTAACTGATATTTATGTAGTTTATTTGAACTGGAAGTTGAAATTTTTTAATATCACATACGGTCTGAAAAGAGGCTGTCTGTCCCACTACCTCCCACTCGCGATTACGTCACGTGTGCCATTATTCAATCTGCACCTTTGCCTCTTTCCTTTAATTTTAATTTTAATTTTAAATAAGTTTTCTTTCTTTTCTTTTTTTTTTTTTATCTTTCTTTTATACATTTTTGTAGAATTTGATTATATGATGATATAAATAAGGAATATGTCATTTTTTTCAGCTGAATAACATCAATTGATTTAATAAATAAATTGCTGAAAGTTATTATTGCATGTATACATGATGTAATATTAAAAAAATTATTTTATTTCCTTCAATAAAATTTTTAAATTTCACAATTGGACAATGGATTTACAAAATAATAATATCTCTTAAGATATATTAGAGACTTAAAATGCATGAAAATTACGTAATTATTTTTATAAAATAAAAAATTGATAATATATTACAAATGAGATTTTTAATATTAATATTAATTATTACAAATTATGAAATTAAAAATATCTAAACTACTATTTTTACAAGGTAATTTCTTTGACGATCACGAGAGATATCCAATTGAAGCCATTCATATTCTAGCCGAAAGAATTAGAGCTGCAATTTGGATTAAAACCAAGATTTTACTAAAGAGTATTTTAAAAATATTCTCATGACTTGTATTTAATATACTAATTTTGTATATATATTTAATACTTCAATAAATTAAATCATATTATTTCATTAAAAATTTTAAAAAAATTAAATATAAAAACTTTTTAATTCAATGATGTGATATTAATTAGTTTACCGAATATAAATTTATTATATATAATAATGTCTTTAGTCAATACATTAAATAATAAAAAATTATAAATTATTATATTTAATATATTAATTAATAACCTCGGCTAAATCCTGAAGGAGTTAGAATGTTTTGTAATTTGGGGAAAGAAAGAAATAAAGAGAGAAGAAGGGAAGGAGCGCGTGGAAGCCGGGCACGGTTTATTGAAAATGGGTGTGGGGGCAATGCGGTAGAGAAGGAGCCACGGATACGTAATATAAATATATTTAAAATATTTAAAATATAATAACATATAATATAAATATATATTAAAATTTTAAATATTAAAATATTAAAATTTATATAAATATAAAAAATTTTAAAAAAAATTGTAATATAATAAAATATATATATAAATAAACGTTTTCAGTTTACCACTAATTCAATCATTAGCCTAAAAATATCCGCCTCAAAAGCGCTAATACTATCACCCCATTGGTTCTCACTGCTCTTCCGCCTTTAAACCAAATCAAAATACAATACAACGTCAAATTCTACCATATTTTCATGCAAAATTAACGCATAATTTGGACTCCATATCTCAATTTTCAACATACTACTTTAATTCCTAAACATTTCGTCGTTATTTAAAAGCTATCACTAATTATTTTGTAAAAACAACTTTAACATAAAGCCCATTTGGATTTACCTAATTTAACAGTATAATTATTTATATCGATTGTATCAATTTATATATAAAGATTTTAGATTAAATCAAAATGATATTAATATTGTATCATTTTAATTTTTGCATTAATTTGATTTATACCAATTAATGTCAATCAAGTAACATTGAATTTTTTATTTTTATATAATTTTAACTTTTTTAATCTTTTAATCATTTTTTTCTATCGAAATTTTTTTTATTTTTTATAATTTTGTTTAAAAATAAAATATATTCATGAAATAAATTAAGCTATTAAACTTAATTCATAAAAATTTAATATGTATTTTTAAGAGGAAGGATAAATATTATTAAGGGGTTGATTTTACAATTAACAATTGAATTAATATTAATCAATGTTTAGAAAAAAAGTGTATTTAATTGTATATTAGCGTAAGTAGATCACTCTTATATTTTTAATATTTTTCATATTTGTTGATCTTTAAAAACTTTTGATAAAATGACACGTATTTCTTAAGGCATATTAAAATAGATTAAAAAATAAGTATTATTTATTTTATTAATTAAACAGATTAATAAATATTTTTAATGATCTATAATATGAAAAATTTAAAATGATATACACATACATGAATTATCATATAAAATGATTAATTTAAGCCAAGTTTCA
>JBBYHO010000020.1:10082309-10099707 GCA_038382025.1 Adansonia gregorii | reverse complement strand
ATCAGGCGTTCGAAGCACCTTCAAGGAGCATAAAAATCCATATCATGTATCAATAATATAGAGCAATAAGAAAATGAAAATAACTCAAACATGCATCCAGATTGATGAAGCTATTTCCATTTTCAAGCACAGATAATTCTTGAGTGAGAGTTTGCCGAGGAACAACAAAATGAAATCAATTAGACTATAAGGACATATCCATAGGATCTTCCCTTTACATTGTCCAGGCTAATCAAACAAACAAGGACCAAATGATCAAGTAAACTCACAAAAAAAATCATCTATGAATCCAAAATCAGATTTTGAAGAATTATAATGCAATTATGCTAAAAAGGAGGCTAGCCCATAAAACTGAAACTTGATCATCGAAAGTTTTTTTTAATATCAAAATATAGCAAAAGGAGAAAAAAAAAGAACCAGAAATAAAATGAACGAAAAGGGAACTAATTTGGAACTGTACCTCGACGAAATGAGGACGAGGATCCTTGAGAACAAGGCGCATCTTGAAATACTCGGAGTTATGGGATTGGTCAGTGCTGCTTTCTAGAGATCTTTTCTTGCTAGCTGGCTGTTCTGGTGGTGCTGGTGGCTGAGGGGGTTCTCGTTGCGGCGGACGAGGAGTGGTTGTTTGGGCTGCGGTTGACATTGGAGGGTTTGGATCTTGGCTCGGTGGTGGTTTCTGGGCTGCTTTTAGCTCTTCCATCATTTCTCAGTTAAAAATAGCAAAAACAAAAAAAAACTCATGACTGCGTTTTCTTACAATGTTGGAGAGATGGACCCGGACAGCGAGAGGGAAACGTACTTTGGGAAAGGCGGAAGTAAGAGCGTGTTTGGTCGTGGGACTAGGTTATCTTGCGTACTTTCTGTTTGACAAAAATGGAAAAACAAAATTATCCGATCAAGCAATTAAATTGAAAATAAATATTTAATCTGATTTGATAAATATTATAAAATTAAGTACTTAAAAAATTAAATAAAAATTTGGTTAAATAAGTAAAAAATATGGAAAAAAAAAATTCTGATTTAAAATATGTTATTAAAATTTATTATATTTAATGTTTATATTTTTAATTAAATAATTAAAAATAAATGGTCCGAAAGTATCACGGGCTATCTTAAGCCAAGGGAATGAAACCTTAAAAAAAAAAAAAAAAAGAAATAGGATGGAGGGCAATTCCTGGAATTCAACAATAAAAGCAACTTATCATCAAAATCAAACCTCGCAGACGCTACCAAAACCTTCCAACATCTGATCTGCTCCGTAGAATTTGGTTCTGAAATTAAACCAACCCAAGCCAAACAACACCAAAGCGAAGAGCATATTTGATAAGAGATGAACCCTCAAGCAGACAAGTTGGTGAGGAGGATCACCATGGTGGCTACTGTTACTGCTTCGTATTTCCTCTTAACTGCCGACTATGGCCCCGAACCTAATGTTCTCGACCCGGTAAGTATCTTCTACTCTTTGTTCTTTTTTTTTTTTTTTTTAGGTTTCATAGTCCAAACTTTGGATTTTCATTTTTTATCTGTAACCGAATAGAGGAAAAGGGTATCATATAAAGGTCGTTTTTTATGTTCTTTTTGTGGTGTTTATCATCCATTTGATGGTTTGATGCATAGGTTCTACATTCAAATTTAGTGTGGAAAATTATAATAAATCAGGATGAATTTCAACGTGGAATGTAAACTATAAATTTTCGCTCATTTTCAAAGCAAGTGAAACAATTAAAAACTCAAAGATTGGGTTTTGGATGGCTAGTTGAACAGTTTAACCAGTTATAAGAAGGATAGGATGTCACCAACTGCCCTATTAAAGAGCAAATGCCTGAAACATAAGGAAAGAGCTTAGATGCTGGAACTGAAGGTTTTTTATGTGATTTTTGGCTGTTGAAATACTTGCTCATGGTTTATTTACAAATGCAATGCATTCTATAGTTGTGGTAAATTAGAAAGTTTGATAATATATTCATCGTTTGAGACAGCACGCAAATGATTACTTAATGCTGTCTCGAACAAACGAGCACTTCTTTCGATCCTAATGGCTGTATGGTATATTTCACATGTAGGGTAACCTTTATTGGTTTAGTGTTTTGGCTGCATAAAGCAAAATTTTTAGTTTGTAAAACTTGTTGGCTGCTAGTATCTTCTCAAATGTAAATGGGCGGTCTAATGTTTCATCTTTTGTACATAAGCTGCACCAAGCTTCCTAAGTTTCAATATGCTAGTAATTTCTAAGCTTTTTGTGTTGAGTTGCACTCTTCCTTTCCCTGCATCCATCGAGCCCACCGATTTATCTTTCTTTTACCTCCATTTGTGGTCCGAAATTTCTTGATTTTGCTGGGCATAAATTTTGCTCCGCTTCCTATGTTCATTGTGTGTAGGTATGGCAAGCCAGTTGTAGATGAATTGGCTTTTGGTTTGTAAGTTTGAATGCTAGAGTTCATGGTAGAAGAATGCTAAAAGAAAAGTAAGCGGATATGAAAGGAACGAGGATCAGGGATCGGGAGTTATTAGGAATACTTTGCAAAATAAACAATCATCCACAAGTAGGTTGTAGAAAAGAAGCCTGGATGCTTCATCTTTACATTCGTAGTTAAAACACGGTGATTGCAAGCGAATTGGTTTGGGTAATAAAGAATAAGGGGTTTTGGCTGATGTTGTCATGTATTCTGCTTCTGTATTATGAGTGTTCATTTAAGTCTGTTTTCGGGTTTAAAAAAATTCCAGCCTTTTTGGGGTCTGTTGACATGATATTCAATTGCAGATTAAGAATACCATACTATCAGCACAAAGTTCTCTGAAAGAGTATCTCTTTGGATCAAGGACAGAACATCAAGAAACTTCGCAGACTTCCAGCAACACGAAAGAACACCCGTAGTCTATACTCCATAGGGTACAAAAATTAAGCAGTTTATGAGGCTTGTCTATTGAATAAGGTTTTTATGGTCAGTGATATTGGGGAATGCCTGAAAAATGTTATAGGAGACCAAGTTTTCCTTTGTTCCTTACTGTGTTTTCAACAGGGAATTTTGGATTGTGTTGTAGTCTGTATATATAGCTTTTGAAGAAAGAATTTAAATGCCAGTCTCTGATCATTAGTGATTAATAGTAATATCTATAAACTACTAATTAATTATCTCAATCTCAAAATCCTTAAGATGAGTGAACTGAATTTTCTAAACGAATATCCCCGGATTATGTCATGTGGATTTGGTGAATGAATGGTTTTAAGTACATGTCCTGTTTAAGTATATTTATTTTTTTTAAGTTTTTGAAGGATGGGCTTTCATGTACATATCTGACTATGCGGCGTACGTAAGTTTTTGTAACCGTTACCTTTCTGGTTGTTCTCGTGCTAACAGAATAAAATCCTTGACATTTATATCAACCCCTTTCACAAACATGGAAAAGCTACCACTTCCTGGGCACTTTTTCTTTTCGCTCATTAACAAGTAGATCTGCCACTTCCTTCTCCCTCCAAACCCCTTACTCATGGCTCAATATGCGAACCCTTCAAAGCTCTCCCTTTCTTCCAACTTCGGCCTTAAACGATCACCATCTTTCCAGATCCTCTCCTCCCTTTGGCCACAACCTCCGCCGCCAAACTCAGGCCCACCACTAATAAAACCCTGAATCTCGTCGCCCTCACCCGTGCTATTCCAGACTGGGTCTGATCGTATTGAAGAGCGTTGAATGCAAGAGAACCGCGCTCCTTACAACCACGAAAAATGGGTTCATCAGATGGAAGTTCACCTAGCCAACCTCCAAATGTACTTTACAGTTTACAATCGCGTGTCATCTGATCATTGGTGCCACCTCTTTTGGCCGTGATCAATGCCAGCCAAAACACTGCCGTGGATTTGCATTAGTGGCCTCTTTTTTTATTTTTTTTCCCGCCTGTTTTGTGAGCTTCTTCGTTACCTGCATTGGCTTTGCTGTTAGATTATTTTCGACGAAACAAACAATAGAAACTGTGAAAAACATTTTTCAAGGAAGAAGCGAACCATAACAGCCAACTGTTAATGGTATCGCAAACTTTCAAACGACGCCGTTAACTTGTTACTGAATTATTCATCTACCGCACCAGGCCTACTGACGACGTCGTTTCCTGTAAGAGGGCTCGCCGCTCCTTCCCGAGAGAGTTTCAAAATCAAAACACAGTAACGAGCAATAAAAGTCAAAGAAAATCATAAAACACACGATTTACGCCCGAAATTTTCAAATTTCAAATCCCTAACGTCCCCAAATAGGGGGGAAAAAAAAAAGAGCTCTCCGCTAGCAACTCTAATATTCTCCTCTAATCCATGGCCCTAAACAACAAACTCAAAACCCTAGAGACCCGGATTAGTAATCGACGGGATGAATCGGAACCCGAATCTGAAAAGGATTTGGAGGAGCTGGAATCGGAGGTGAAGAAAATGGTGGAGAAGATTCTAGAATACAGAGCCACTATTCCAGATCAGCTTAAAACCACTCTCGATTCAATTCTCTCTAATCAAAGACCCAATTTGTCCCGCATTGATGATGGGTCGGAGCCTGGACTATCCGCAGAACATAATGCAGGTAGGTCCTTTATGGGTTTTGTGAAATTGGGATGGATAAATCTTTCTTGATAATTGACCAACATTTTCTTTTTTATGGATTCAGAAGGGAGGGAATTAGATGAAGAACGAAGGACGGAAGAGAAGATAAGGTTACTTAAAGGGAAAATCTCAAGCAACATTTCAGCTGTGCCGCTTGTTGCGAAGAGGATGAAAGAGTGTATTTCCAGGATTGAAAAGCTAGACTCTTGTAAAGGCAATATTCATCCTGCTTTTAAAAACAGAAAAATTGGTTGAGCCAATGAAGATTTATATTGATAATTGACAAAAATATGGAAATTTTTTGGTTCCATTGCATCTAGATTTCGGAACTAAAAGGCTTACTGGATTTGTGAGTCCCACCCCTGCAGGTATGGTGTAATTACTTGAAGATTTTGATATTAATGTCTGTACTAAATGCCTCAGTATTACAAAGGTGGCATCACTGCTGTAATGAAATGCAAATTATTATTATTATTATTATTATTATTATTTTTGTAGTATTTTTGCTTCTTAATTCTTCCAGGATTTTGCTTGTCTTCTTAATATGTAATTATCGTTAAGATTGGCTTTTGCTAAGGTTTCCATCCGTTGGTACTAGTTTTGGAGTTGATATGTTGCACGACTGTACCTTATTTGTTGAGTTTTCATTATAAAGAATTTTAATAATTTTTGTTATTGTTCATGAGTTTATATGAACTTTCTTCTATCATCAAAAAAAAAAAAAAAATCAAATAATTAATTTCTTCTGATTTGATTTTCCTGTTGGGAAAGGAAATGTTCATTTTTTTTCATTTTGGTCCTTGGAACTTGAACTTAAAACTTAAAATGAGCTTTTAATTAACTAATATGCTTAAATTCAGTTCTGTCTTGTAACAAATTGTTGATGAATTATTAAAATTTTGTAATTAAGTTTAAATTTCACAGAATAACTGAATATGACAATAATATTATAGGACAAAGGATATCATATCAATTGAAATAATTTAAGAAAGTAACAAAATAAAGTTTATATTAACAGCCGCCAACAGATGTTAACATCCTAAAATAACATCTATTTACATCATATTAACTAAAATAAAGCATTGAGAAAGACCAGAGTGAGACTATGGTGGTCTGTAAGAAGGATCGAAAGAAGGGCCTGGTTGTGATGGGTGAGGATATGGTGGGTAACCCGGTTGTAATACCTAAGGATATGGTGGTGGGTAAGGATATGGTAGTCGGTAAGGATACGGCGGGCAAGGGTAATATGAAGGTGGTGGCTGAATAGGTGGTGTAATATTAGTAGTAACAGTAGGCTGAGGCGGAGAGGGATGCTGGCTTGAAGACTCAGAGGTTTCAAAAGGTTGAACTCGCCTCCGATTTTCTGCTAACCCTCGTCTCCTCCGATGCATCGTCCTTTCCTGGGTATCATCCTCAGATGACCCTGGAATGATATCTGGAGGTGTTTGAAGCTGTGTTCTAGCAATGCGATCATGCTCATCCAATGCAAATAATATAAGCTCTGCAGATTGTCTAAGGCTATCCATGCTAAATCCCGACCTGAACTCTGTAGCCCAACCATATAACTGCTCCGCAACGTCAGCCTGTGAAACAGATAAAACAATGTTATAACTACAAAATACATTATGTAATCAAGAAATTGGTAATTTACTTACCACAACCCCGAGTGTAGCTGTAGTTGGAGAAATCCAGCGTCTGGTTATTCTTCTATACCAGCGCATGTAATCGGAAGGCGTACTGAGGGCCCCAACCAATGCGCTTCCCTTAATGCATAATTCTCTGCGAGTGTCCCATAAGGCAATGTAGTCTTTGTGCACGTCCGGCCAAAAATCATCATGCCTCCCTTTTAATGTGACCGAGTGTAAATGCTCAGGCTGCTGTGACCACTTAGGAATGGGTTGGTCCAGCCCAAACTGACGCGACACCCTATCTGGCTGGTGCCACTCAACAATATGAAAACATACGAGGGGAACCACTGCACGCCAGATGTCACTACCAGCAGTACAAGAAGATGGAAGAGCGGAGATAATGTCTGCTGTGTATGGCTGCCATGCGATCTGATAAAATAAATATGTGCAAAGTTAATTAAAAGTTTGAGATAATAATATAACTAATTTAAAGTCTATTCAAGCCAATACTTGCCTCATCTTTCTTCAAACGATCAAAGTGGTGTCGATAATACTTTAACAAATGCGTCGAGCTTTCAGATAGCATCTTGTGTCTGTGCCACCTATGTAAATGTCAAACTTTTTGATGGTTATTACAATAAACAATATAAAGTTGAATATATACAAGTACACAATTAATATAATTAATGATATCATCAAACTTACTTAAACCCAAATGGACGTAGGTGAGCACGATCAAGTTTATAGTTGTCAAGAGTTGTGTCATCTTCTGACAGGGGAGGGGCAAGTCGGGGAAATCTAACCCATGCCCATATCTGTAGTAAAAAACAAGCACCTCCAATCTCGTGCATGTCATTGTCAGTGGCCTTACACAACTCTCTGTATAAGTAAGATAGGCATGCAGATCCCCAACTATACGTTCCGGCAATGGTAAAGTCGCTCAGAAGGGGAAGGTACATAAGATGTACAAATCTACCAGAGTGATCAGGCAATAACATACCTCCAATCAATCTAAGAATATAAGCACGTGCATATCGCTTCGAGAATTCATCATCTGCATCATCAGGGATGTGATCGTACATTGTGTTTAGCCAAGACATACTAAGTCTTCCACCACTTAGCGCATGATCAGGCGGCACCACACCCAACAAGCGGTCACAAAGATCCTTCCAATCAAGATTGCTATGCCCTGTAACTGCTGTGCCATCAACAGGAAGTCCGGTCAGAATAGCGACATCCTCCAGTGTAATGGTGCACTCACCAGTGAGGACGTGAAAGGTATGCGTCTCCGGCCGCCACCTTTCAACCAATGCACAAATAAAAACATTGTCAACAGGGAAATACCCCAAGTGGGCAAGCCCACTGAAGCCAGCCGCCTGTAGATACGGAAGGATCTCAGCAGGAGGATCTACATGTTTGTGCTTCTGAGCACGTCTAACACGTAGAAAACGATCAGCCGCCCCATGCCACAAATGCTCTGAAACATGATATGGCTGCAAATGAAGTAGTGAAGTGTCCTCCGGACCAGGGTTTACCCGGGACGCCATGTATAACGCTGTAATATATCAAACATATTTGTATCAAATTACACATATAGTAAAAGACAATATTAAATAAAATATAATTGCATATTAAGAAACTGAATAAGGTGCAAGCCATTAAAATTAAAAGATAATATCAGATAAAAAGTTATTACATATTACAAGATCTGCACAATATGAAAGTCATTATATATTAAAAGAAAAAAAGCTAAAAATTAAGCACTGTTTTGAAGAAAACAAATACATAACAATTTGACATAGAGAACATAGCACTTTTTTTTCTAACATAGATAACATGAAAAAACAGTAAAAACCAATCTGATGAGATTTAACCATCCAACATGAACATTTTAAACTGAATACAACTATAGATATGCCTAACATAAGCATAAACCGTCCAAATTCTAATCAGCTAGAATGATAAAAATTGAAACTAGCAATGAAACACAACATATGGTGAGTTCCACTCAGTGGATCAAACACAATGCAATGAAGATGAAGATAACAAAGGATCAACTCAGATGGTTAAAGTTCATCAAATTGAAATCACCACTATCATAAAAAGCATGTCTCAGTCATATTTCTTTCCTGACTTTAAAAGACTTGACAATTTACTTAAGTGCTTTGTAGGAATAGCTATTTTTTGCTTTTCAAACAAATTTAACATTAGTAAAGTTTCCAATTAGCTCCCGAGAAAAAGAAGGTATCATTAACTTCAGATTTTAGTTTTCGAAGATGAAAAATGTATTAAAGCGTTATAATTTCCATGGAAACCAAAGCCTAATAACCTTCAAAAACTCCAGAATCCCTAATGGCTCCTTCCTCATTTTCTCGGAAACCAGAAAATACAAAGGCAAACGTTATGCAATTGAACCCATTGCGAATTCCAATATCAAACAAGCTAAATTGACTACAATGAAGGAGGAGAAAGTAGCAGTTTCAGCATAATATCTCACCTAACAAGAAGCTACTTAAAATCTCCAAGAAAAAACCGAAGCTGCAATAAAGCGAATAACAGAAATCAGCTCTGGACGTTGGGGAAAGATTTTGAAGTTTCAAATAGGCTCCGAATGGCGGTCCCCCACCTCCCGGCCGAAGAAGATGACTAGGGTTCTGCGTTTCATGGTCGGGGCTCCGTTGGGTCCGTTAACCAAATTTGTAAAGAAACAATCGTATTGACTCCATTATTGATTGGCCCAGAAACTTAAAGAGCGAAGAGTTTTCGACTTATTGGGCGCATTTCAGAAAACCTAATAAGAAAATGGGCTCGATCAGTTGGTCCATCCATTTCCACTCTATAGTTGGTTTAACTAGAAATAAAGCACATGTGCATGGAAGCATAGAATCGACAATTCCATTGCGTAGATTCTTGAAAGGCGAAAGCCAACTCAAAGTCTCAAAAACAAGCAAATGAGTTTGACTAGCAGATACAAACAAGCTTTATAGCCAATTCTTCCATGGCTTTCAATCTATTTCTTTCTTTATTCCTTCTCTTTCAAGCTTTTTTTCCCCCTTTAATCTCTTTGTCTCTTCTTTCATCATTTCTTTTCCTTTGGCAATTCTCATCCAAACTATCAGAAAGTTAGCTGTAGACATAAAACAACCCCACCGCTAAACTTGTGCAATCTTTCAAATACGCCACTCCCAATACCTTTTTCGCTTCTTGAATTCCCCCTTTGTAATCCAAAGTTTTCTCCTTTTTTGTTTTGCGTTTACAAAAGCACTTTTTTTTTCCATCAGTTTTTATAGTAATTGTTCTTGGAGCTTTAACTTTTCTTTTTCCAGCTCCCTATTTACCCCAAAGTAAAAATATAAGACTTTTCCTGTAGTTTCTTCTTGATCATCAGGAATTCCGTCTTCAACTTCTCTTTACTATACATACACTTTCGGCTGACACTTGGGGCCCCTTCTGGTTTCAGAGCCTATTAATTATCCCCCTAGTTTAGTTGGATTATGCACTGACTAGATGCTTCCTTCTAAAACTTCAATCACTTTATAAAACCCAGTTTTTGCCTACCTTAAGTTAGCCTTTACAGTTTCCACCTGCAAAAAAACATAAAAATTGCTTTTGTATATTTCATACTATTCAATCTTTTATTGATTCATGTATGTTATTAATATATTTGATTCATAGGGAGAGTCTATGTCAATCGCCTGTTGCTGTCCCATCCTTGAATGTGTCTACTGTTTGGCCTGTGCCCGTTGGGTATGGCAGAAATGTCTATACACTGCAGGCCATGAAAGTGAGCACTGGGGTTTAGCCACAGTGGATGAATTCGAGCCGGTGCCACGCCTTTGTCGTTTAATTCTAGCTGTTTATGAAGATGATCTTCATAACCCTCTTTGGGCGCCCCCTGGAGGCTATGGCATTGATCCTGATTGGGTTTTCTTAAGAAGAAACGACCAAGAAACTCAAGGCCGAGCCCCTCCTTACATGATTTATTTGGATCATGATAGTGCTGATATTGTCTTGGCTGTTAGGGGACTTAACTTGGCGAAGGAGAGTGATTATGCTGTTTTGCTAGATAACAAACTGGGGCAGACAAAATTTGATGGTGGTTATGTGCACAATGGGTTATTGAAGGCTGCGGAGTGGGTTTTTAATGCTGAGTGTGAGGTTTTGAAGGAATTGCTTGGGAAGAATCCTAATTACACTTTGACATTTGCTGGCCATTCCCTCGGGGCAGGGTTGGTGGCGTTGTTGGCGATGGTTGCAGTTCAGAATCGTAGGAAATTGGAAATCATCGAGAGGAAGCGAATTAGATGCTATGCCATTGCTCCTGCTAGGTGTGTGTCACTCAATTTGGCGGTCAGATATGCAGATGTAATCAATTCTGTAGTGCTTCAGGTAACTTTTCATACTATATATCGTAAACTTGTATATGTATGTTTGGTTGCAGTATCTTGGTTGACATGGACATGGATCATTGACTTCGGCTTGTCCAATTTCGTTAGAAGGTTTAGGGTTAAATCAGCATATTCAAATGCCTATTGATCATATCTTGTATGCTTACGTCCTAACATGAGCTATTGTAATGAACCAGGATGATTTTTTACCTCGAACAACTACCGCTTTGGAAGATGTTTTCAAATCACTCTTCTGGTAAAATATAGTATGTCTTAGCCACCTTTCCATTAATAATTTCCTTAATAGTTGGGTTTCCCAATTTTTTATGTTTAAGTACTTTCGTTCTGCAAAACATGATTTTCGAAAGCCAAACTCCTCTCTTCATTCATAGGAAGGATTTGATGCTTGCATAACAGGACTGGTTTTACTTCTTATGCAGTTTACCATGTCTGTTGTGCCTAATGTGCTTGAAGGACACTTGCACCATGGAGGAGAAGATGCTTAAAGATCCAAGGCGGCTGTACGCACCCGGAAGGCTATACCACATTGTTGAAAGAAAGCCCTGCAGGTATTATGGGATTTACAATATCAAATTTGCAGATCATTGAAAGATATATAATGAATTACTTGGTTTTTTTACTCCATTTATTAGAGAGGTCAAACTACTTGATAATTAATGCTTGTATATGAATAAACACTCGATCCGCTTGATGTGAAACAAAGAAAGTTCTAGCTCTTTCTTATCCCTTAAATTTGTTACATATTATCAGATTAAATTGGGATGTATTTTCAGTTCGTGCTTCATGTGCATTTCCCTTTGTCCCGATTGCAGGATAGGAAGATTCCCCCCTGTGGTGAGGACTGCAGTACCTGTGGATGGAAGGTTTGAGCATATAGTTCTTTCCTGCAATGCAACCTCTGACCATGCCATTATCTGGATAGAAAGAGAGTCGCAAAGAGCTCTTGATGTAAGTTTACAGCTTCTTGACCTTTAGACTGTGCTTTGAGGTTAATGAGCTTGTTTGTTACTTTTGCATTTAATTTATCTTAAAAATTGCTCTAAATGGTAAATCAATGAGTAAGAAGAGTGGAACTGTTAAAGCTGGAATACTTTAGGTGGTAGAAATAGGAAAATAGTTTTGCCATTACAACAAAATAAATAAGCTCTCATTCTGTTGAACGTAGTTGATGCTGGAGAAAGATGGGATAATGCGGGTTCCTGCAAAGCAGAAAATGGAGCGACAAGAGTCTCTTGCTCGTGAACACAGTGAAGAGTACAAAGCAGCTCTTCAGAGGGCAGTTGCTTTGGATATCCCTCAGGCTTACTCGCCTTCCTCGTATGGAACATTCCATGAAATGGAAGAAGCCGAATTTTCCGGCAGATCAAGTGAGAGAGGCTCCTGAGTATATCACCTAGGAAAACAAGGGTGAGTTGGGACTAGGTTGTAGAGCGCCTTTTCGAGGTAGACGAGTCTGGCCACATGATGTTGGAGAAGTCAGTTTCTTAGAACCAACAACCACCCTGCCTCGAAAAAGAAAAAGGCCTGCAAATTCATCCTTCCATTTGCACCATGATTTTATTGCTTGATTGCCCTGATATGGAATTATTGCAAGAATTGTAAGAAAGTTTTTACATAATCGGCTATCAATTTCATCCCAGTAGAGCAGTCTCGATTTAGTCGTATGCCAAGTAATGGCCGTTCTAGACTTGAAAATGAAATGCCAAGAAGTAAATATAGCGTGGCTAACTTTCCTGAATACATGTCTCATGTTTGTATATTTTTACGTATTATAATCGTATTTAAAATCTTATATAGTTATAAAAAATTTTATAAATTTTAATGCATTAATAATTTTAATTTATATAAATTTTAATATATTTATTTATTCGTATCATATTTTATATCCGATACGATATGATTAAAATGTTTTATATCATTAAATGGGTGAAAAGTTTTTTAGATAATTTGCTTATTTCTTGTGTGGTCAAAAACTTATAAGTGAAACACCTAGCATATCGTATCATGCCTTGATTTACTTGTGGCCAGGAAAATCATTTCTTTAAGTAGATTTATGATACTAAAAGAAAATCATCCAACTTGAGTGTATAATATTAAACTTTATCAAATGATTAAATTTGATTTTATAACTATTTAAAAAAGAAAATTTTAATATTTTTTATTACATACTTTTAAACTTGTTAGAGAGCAAAACGATCAAATAAGTTTTATATTTATTAGTCATATATCTAAATAGTTTCAGTTCAAGGTAAAAATTTAAAATTTAATTTAATTAATTCATACAATAATTAAAAAAAAAAAAACATCCAAGTAAATCTAAACTACAAATCTCAATATTTGTTACTCATTTTCAAAGAAGGTTATAGTTTGTCTGTGATAAAACGCTGATGTCCTCAAACCCAAATTATACATTAATCAATTGATCAATGATTTGATTTAACTACCCGACCTAAGTTAAAACAGCTAGGCGGCATGTCAAGGGAGCTGTCCGCTCCCAAATAATATTTCATTACCGCTATCCATGATGATTTTCATTTATACAAAATGTTCTGTTAAATTAAACTAATAATATACTAATTCCCTAATGTGCAACATTTGTTGTGTTGAGGGGCAAATGAAATCATACATAATTTTAGGGAGCTTTCCAACTCCATTGTTATACCTGGAGATCCAGAACCGCTTCCCCTGCAGGTGAAGATGAGACAGGATTCAATCAGTTTACACAATGCCGTTATGTTGTTCAAAATTGATCTCATCCTTAATATGACCAATTCTATGCAATCCGAAATCTTATCAAAGAGAGGATGATGGTTGGTGTATTCGGAGGCAAGGGTCAAGAATCATAAACTAATGGCGGAATGTCCTATGCGGTTCTTGTAGTATATGAATATGTCCAAACGGATATCTGTATTTTGAAAAAAAAAAAAAAAATCGATTGGATACCCAAACTTACAGTTCTGATACTATAGGGACTGCATAGGAAAGCATAAACTAAAACTTCTGAGAGGAAAAGCAAAACTATTTAACCCCTTGATTTGGGTAAGCTTTATACCTCCCAGAACTAGGAAAACAAAGCCAAACAAAACTCAAATTCATTCCACATTTGAGATCTTCAATTTAGAGCGGGGTCATCTTCATGTTCAGAGAGTTGCAACATATCAATTGCCAAAATCAAAAATGATTTTTCTTCATTTGGGCTTCAAGGTTGAAGTTTACTCCCCATTTTTCAGATTAACAGTTAATCTAGTTTTGTTTTGCCGCTGTTCTTTTTGCCTTCTCTTTTAATCGTTTGGCTTCCATAGAGACAAGTTCTTTATGTATTTAAACCTCCCACCTCAGTCCCCAGCAACAGATAAATAAATAGTACATTTGTGTAGAAGACAGAACGTATATGGTAACTCACCATGCATTCGCTTGACAAACCGTTCAAACTCCATGAAATTCTGCCTCTCCATGAGAAATGGGCTGAGCCTAAGGTAAGTAAAAGATGAAAAATGTCTCCCATCGGGATCATTTACTGGCTTGACATTGTCCAATATCTTGTTATAGCCTACCCTGTCATGGCAAAGAAGAGCATTCTCACCAGCAATTGAAATGCAAGCATCCCATGCGGCATTCAGCACCTGAAAACAGACAATTACTAAGTTTCTGGAATTTAAATAAAAAATCTGCTCGATTGGATTTAGAGTACCATATAGCAAATGAATTTCTGAAGTGCTAGATTTTTTCCCAAAGGAAAAGTGCTTCTCTAGAAGAAAAGAAAACTAAAAGTAACTAAATATTGAGGCATATCAGGAGATCTCAAAACTTCACCTGCCACACTAACCCCTGAGGATCCGCCAGTGCTTCCCGCAAGTGCTCTTGCTGCTCCAAAAAGTGCAGTTCAGCACATGCAAAGTTTAAAGTAGCTCCATGCTTCTGCAGCATTGCTGCTATTGCAGTATAGCCATCCCGATTGCAGGGATTGTAGAATCCAGCGGTTAATTCAGCGGCATGGCTGGCTGTTTTATACCACCAGTGAATACCTGGCAGCTGTTCAGCAATTAAAACATGAAAGAAGAAAAAGCGAGTACTAAATAGCTTGTAGAAACACCTTCTAAAATTAGTTTACAAAAGGCAACAAAATTTGCATTCAGTTGAACGAAACAGCAGGAACAAACCTCTAAACAAATTAAGGGGGAAGGAAAAATAAACGTCTAGGAAGAGAAAGAAGAAGGGGGTGGGGGACAAGACCTATTCATTTGCAGATTGGAATGGTCTTGTCAAAATAAATACACAGCATTTCACGAAAGCAATAAAATAGAAAATGTAAAAGAACGTTATAAACCAAATTTTCCTTAAGTAATTTGATTATGACCAAATGCTCGATGTGAGAATCAAACTTGAATAATATATCATATCAATGACAGCTTCAATTGCCTATAATTACTTTAAGCATGCATGTTAAAGAATAAACTTTTAAAACAGTAACATTTTGACCAGGGTTGAGGAGGTTAAGGATGGAAAAGAACAACACTCTTGAAGAAGCACCAGGGTTGAGGGTGTTGAAGAAAAAGAAGATTGCTATCAGGCCAAAAAATGTATCATAATATCAAGTTTAGAGGGTGATAAGAATGCTATTCCGTTGGGTATGAGACATGTCAGGGTAGGCTGACTCACCTTTGCAGCAATGCAAGTGCCATCAAAAGCTAACTTTGCCAGAGAGAGTATTCGGTCTCCATGATTGACTAACACCTCAGAGTACCAATTAAGGAAAAACCTACCATAGTAACCATCGTAGTCTCCTCCCTCACAAAAGAAACCAGTTTCATGCGGCTGGGAATTATAGGACCCGGCATTATCTGGCCCTCTAGCCCAAAAGCTGTGTCCCCTCATTTCTGCTGCCTTCCTCAGGCTTTTTAACATGTACTGATCATAACACTGCAAAAATAAAGAGTCACACAATGCCCAGAGGAGAACCAAAACTCTAATGTTCTTAGCACTGTTGGGTTGACAAAAGCAAAAACAAACAACATGCTTACAGAGACACAACAGGAGCAAAAACAAAGAGAACAAAATATTGCTAGGCTGGAAATGGAGCGATACTAATGACCATGATGAGAATACTTACAATAAACTTGACAAGAATTGCCTGCAAGAAAACCACTTCTTAACTCATGCAAGATAGATAAGAACGCTAAGCATACTAATATAAGCCTTCTAAAAACTTCCAAGAAAGCCCGGCTAGTCACCATTTCTTATTTATTGGTCTCTTCCTTCTAAAAAGTAAACATAAATGAGGTGACAGAGAAAGTGAAGTTGCAAGCTAAGTTTCCAGGTGCATGAAAATGGTGATGGTAATAAAGCATCTAGGAGTGGCAAAACATACATATAGCAGCAAAGCAATATATTAATCTAACATAACAGTGATTTAAGAATCAGTTGACACATGTAGGGATTAAAAAAATAGAATTGTTGAATCTGGTTCTAAATGCAGATTTTCTTCTAAATTCCCACAAAAAAAAAAATCACTGTTCTTATAGCAGCACTTCATACCAAATCAATGTGTACCTGAATGAGTTAAATAAGCAACCAATCAAATAATGCAGAATTTTTCAGATTCAAACAATGCAAGGGTTGATAATCAAATTGTAATAAAATTACCTGGAACTCCCCAATCCCAGGATATCTCCATCCATGCTTTACTGGACAAGATGGGTATCGTAGCTCCCCACAGGGACCTAGACCAACTTCAACCATGGATATGATACCATCCTCAAAAAATTCATCAAATTCCACTCGGAAACTTCTCATATAGTCGAAGTATACCTATGTTTGCCAAAAAAAGTTAAAACATAAAAAAAATCTATCCTCAAAAGATATAGTCGCATGACAGTGAACGAAGAATGAGCAAACCAAGTTAGCATAACAAATCTGCTTAAACTATCCCTCAGAGGACAGAAATAGCAAATTGAAGTTACTTTGCTTTGTAGCAAAGGTGATATTAACATAAATAATATCCAAAGTCAGATCCATTACCGATTATATTGCAAGAATAATAGAACTAGCTTTAGTTGGTCTTAAATAAGTTTAATGATAAGAATGAAGGCAGACTGTAATACAGTAAAGCTCTGCAATTTGGATGATACACACAATAGTATAGCTAGCAACTGTTACAAAATTTGAGACTAACTGATGAGTGACAATTATATGAAAGACTAATACCTCAACAGCAGTTCGGCCCCTTAAAACTCGTTCCTTATCAATCCCCCATGAGAGGCATTCGGGGTTTCTTCTTCCTTCCTTATCAGTGAAAAATATGTCAGGATTAATTCTACCAATTTCTGCAACCCAATGGGGAAGTGGAATACAAACATCATCACCAACATTGCCACCACATTCATGAAACGACATAACAACCTGATCCACCAATAAGATAACTGTCACACTTGGCACAAGTCTTTGGAAGCATCACATCCACAGAGTGAAGAAAAAGAAGTAACACAAGATACCTTTTCCATATCCACAACATGTTTCACATAGAAGAGAAAAGAAACTTTACGATCACAAATGACAAATATGATCATCTCCAACACCTTAAAAAGAAGAATGCCAGTCCTAAATTGTCAAGGTTACTTATCTGAACTAAGTTTTAAGGGTTCAGATTGTTTCTTTTAGCTCTAAGATTAGTAACTAGTTGAAATTTCAAAATTCCTTCCAATAGTCAAAAGCTTGACCCAAGGCTTTAGAATGAAGTACAAAACCCAAACGCAACCTTCCCTCCTAAGGCAAACCACAC
>JBBYHO010000020.1:10049795-10073483 GCA_038382025.1 Adansonia gregorii | reverse complement strand
AGCAGAAGCAGAATTCCATTTGCGTATTAAGTTGGTGGATGATCTAGAAATTGGCAGTTGGCTGTCTTCTCTTGTAAATTTGGTTGGAAGCAATGAAGAAAACTTGCTGGCAGTATTCTCTCGTTCTTGAGAACCAAATCTCTGCAAAGATGAAGTACAGGAAGCATTTTTCTCACAAGAAAAAGATATGGAGATCTACATACAAAACTTAAATGCTGGAGAAAGATAAAAGGAGATGAGATTCAACCTGATCAGTTGTCAAGACTTCATCAAGTGAGTTTTGTGAGATCTGAGACAACAAGGCATGCTGAGATGAAATCCCCTGTGAGAATGATTGTTGTGATGGTTGTGATCTAAGCTGTGATGATGATTGTGGTCCACTCGGTGCCAGGCTCGATCTCCTTCGCATGTATTAACCAAACAATGCCAGTCAAAATTGAAAATTTCAAATCTTAGGTTTTAGATGATGCTAATCTTGAAATTGTCTAAACACGATTTTCTTGGCCAAAATGGAATTTCCGTTAGTAATTCTTATTTCCTTACAAGAAAGTAAGAAACTCGGAAATTTGAAAAAATTTCCCTCCAGTCAAACAAGTCTTTGAAGTTTGAAGACTCGAAAGAGAATTGACCTCCTTCGAAAATCTAAGAAAATGAACAGAAATGAACTAGAAGTTCGTTTCTGAGAAAAATCTAAGAAGAAATAAGATCACCTCTACTCTGCCAACTAAACCCGATGAAGCTAGATAATTATAATTGCCTAATAATATCAAACATTAATGAATTAAGTACTTTGATTAATTTTCTTCTTATGCATTTTCTCGGGAAACAAATGGGAATCATTTAAAGTGGAAAGAAACCTTGTGTGTGGAGGAAAAACAGAGATGGAGCCGAGATCGCAAGCTTTGTTGATCTTCAACTTCATTTATACCGAAATCGCTGGATCTTCTAGAGCGAAGAATTCAAACCCTAATTTACAGAAACCCTGCAGAAAATTGTTTCGGATTTTTTTTTTTCTTTTTGAATGCGATCATTGGCGTTTGAATACGGATGGATGAAATGATGATGCTTAAATATGGAGGATGGCGGGAAGGGGGACCGGAACTCATTTGTTTGGGTCCTGACTCCAGTGCAATTTAACCCGATTCCGGGTCCAAATATTCTATCCAAAAGCCCAACATGGGCCCTTCTAAGGGGTTTTTTTTTTTTTAATGGTGTTAATATTTTTAATAATTTCTCTTAATAAATCCAATTAAAAACATAATTCCCGTTGGAAATTTTTATATTTTGTTAAAAATTATTTGATATACTTTCAAAGAGATGAGAAATAAAATACTTAATTTTATTAAATTAAATCAAAATTTTTAAATTGATATAAATAAATCAAATAAAACAAATATTTTGTTAATTAGAAATAAAACAAATAATATTAATAATAAAAAATTACCAAACAAAAAGATGAATGTAAATATAATTTTCTTTATAATTTTATATATTATTGAAAGCCTAAGTGAAAATGTAAGAAAATTTTACTAAACATTTGTTACCGTACGTTAACACTTTGCCACCTTTTGAAGAAGAAATTCGTCTAAATATTAAAATGAGTTTCTCCCATGGCTTAAAATTTTTTAAATCTATGGCTTTTTTCCGGTTCTACTTGCAGCCCTCAAGTGTTTCATTTATATCAAGGCGTAAACGAATCAACTATACTTGTAAACTACTCGAATTCAGTTCAAAAAAAATTTGATCATTATTGAAGTAAGCTTGAAATCAAACTTGAACAGCTGGAGTTTTTAAGTGAGCCAAATTCAAGTATCTTATGCTTTACTCGAATAACTAGCAAGCATAATCAAGCTTTCTAATTTTTATTTCATATTTTAAAAATCTCAACTCAAGCATAAATAATCAGATTTTGAGTCAAGTACGAAAACCGAGCTTATTTTTTATTAAATAAACAAAGCCTAATCGAGTGAGTTCATCGTAGTTCTTTTATCTTGAATCAAGCTCAAATTTTATCCTTTTACGCTCATTCAACCCAACAATCTGAAGATCGCTAAGAACTACGGTCTTTAAGCAGGTTTCAGACGTATTTCAACCTTATCGATTAGTGATCATTTAATCCTAGGTTTATAGAATCAACGGTAAAGCTTCTATGATATTAGTTGAAAGTCTTTTAAAACTACTATGTTACAGGTCAAGTTCTAAACGCGTTGCAATAACTACAATGCAAATATTACTGCTTCTCTAAAACCTAAAGGTTTTCTAAAAAAAAATGCTTAACAATGGAGGTACATAAGTTTTCATGGTTTATTACCATTATTCTTTTTGCTGGAAGGGCTGAAGTTGCAGGTGCGGACAAGGTCGTTCTGGTTCCCCTCTAGTCCAGAGAGTTTCGAGATCCCCTCTCTTCTTTCCCAATGCAATGAAGGTCCCTGCAGCACCCCATAACAAAGTGATGCGTGGTTAAAGAGAAATTTAACCGAAGATGAACGTTTTCATCTGGGGTTTTATGAGCATGGGAATCAAACATAAGTTACAGCAACTGCACGTGTTCTTAATCTCATTGACACTTACTAAGTGTAAAAGGAACGATGTAAAGCAAAGCAGGCTGGCCGTGTCCGTCCATCATGCTCAAGGCCACATACGTGACCAAAAGACCTATGGAATGAAAGTTAACGAATAAAGCATTACTGACTCAATGATCTTTATGTTGCAAGAAAGAAGATACAGAAAATAAAACTGCAAAACAATATATGTGTTTTGCTAATGAGTGCCTTTTGGGCACGTTTTGAGGTTAGTTCAACATTTTATTTTTACGGTTCATAGTAACTATAAAGAGTGCCTCAACAGACCGAAGAGCTTAGTCTTATTAATTTGAGGCTGAGTTGAATTAAAGCATAGTTCGAAGATGGCTCATACCAAACCCATAGGCAGTCATTGCCCATACAAAGTAACCCATTCGAAGATTCTTCTTGGCCAGCCAATCATATCTGCGAAAGTCACCGACATCATCAGTCAATGAATAGACTAAACATTGGAAAACAATATCTTTGTTCGGAACAAATCTAATTACTGTAACATTTGAATGAAGATAGAGTACTACAAAAAAACAAGCAACTGTTTTCGGTTTAAGCTAAGCTGCACATCGAGTTTGATCGATGGCACATTCATATCATACAAATCTTCTAAATACGGTCTGTTAAAAATTACGATCGACATATTTTGGTCTTATAGTTATAAGGTCTTTAAACTATACAAAAGCATAAAGAACCAACAATGATAACGAAGATCAAAATTTAACTTCTAGATCCTGTTGACAGCTTGTAGCCATAGAAAAGTTAAATATGGCTCAAATGTTCAAACCTTAATGAAAATGCCACAAGCAGTCCAGGTAAGATTATGTCTCCAAATCCTATAACACTGTAGCCACTCCAAGGATCAAACAACCGTGAAATTTTTAGTAGCATTGGTATGCCATCCTCTCCACTCCTATCACCACGAGCTACCTATATAATGAAAAATAATAAAATAACGCCGTTCCCTCGATGGTCCAACGGTCTAAAGAAAGAATACGAGTCATTATCAGAAATTTTATGCTGAAGAAATAATCTTTATAACTACTCACCGCTATCATCACACTCTCATGAAACCACCATTTGGAAACAAACACCCAGAAGATATCATACAAGAAAGCACAACCTAGAAGAACTGTTCCGACCTGACGCAATAAAAATTCAACAATAAAGAGCATCAAAAAATATTTTGACACACTTCAAACATTCTCATACATATACTACTAGATACCTGCATATTTTATCCTGTGTACAGAAACATGAAGAAGATATGACCCATATAATAGCAAAACATGCATGCACGTCTAAGCAAGTCAGCAGAAAAAGCCAAACAAATCAAGGTACTTGCCTGGAGATTTGGTACACGAACAATCTGAAGGACCGCGATTATAAGTGCAATACCCTGATTGAGAGGGGCAAGAAAGGAAGTTTAAATATCATCAATTCACCATGAAAATAGTGCAAATCAAACTAAGTTTACAAGCATATTGATTTTCAATGAGAAGGGTTGTACTACAAGCAAATGGAGACACCAGATACAATACAATCACCTGAAGAAATTCGGTATCTAAGAAACATACCAATGACAACATATGAAGATAAGATACAAGAAATGTTGTCATACAAGAATAACTTGACCTATCCAGGCAAAGGAGATACGTCGATAAACTGCCCAAACAACAGCAAATGCTATGCAGAAGGGACAAACAGCCAGTGTCAGATGCGAAACAGCTCCAAAGCAGGGTACTTTAATAAAAGATTCTGCAAAGCATTGAAACCACCTGAAACTATATAATATTTAGCTGTCAGTATCATAAGATTTGTAACTTGTTCATTAAAACTTGGAAAGAAAAAGCATGTATTCTAGGAATAGTGTTACTTTTAGAACATTGGAATAGAGATTTAATTGCAGACTTCCTTTTTCCACATATTTTCTGAGAGAGACTTTGGTCCTAATGATGTTCAATTACAGTCACACAAAAGCAGAATAATCAAGAAGATGCACGTGTAGACAAGAAAACAGTCAGGAAGGAATATGCATACCATGATAACAAAGCCACCAAGCACATTTGCAGGCCCTGGAAGCACAAATGGATATCATGGATCAGCATTCATCTCAAAAGAGTCTTCCCTATCCCCGACCCTCTACCCTTCTATCAGGCATTATCACAAGAATGCCAGAAAAATGCAGCATGAAATTCATGTGGCTTCCGATCAAGTAACTTTTTTTTTTAACATCCAGGCATATTAATTCAATAGATGTTTCCAAATTGAGGTTAAAAAAAAACCATTCAGACATTCATGGTTCTCGAACTAAGTTAGACGCAAGATTACTGTCTTTAACATTAACAACAATGAGCAACATGAAAACTTCTTAGTAGGTAACATGTCCTTTTGATAAGTTAATTTTAAGCTGGAAGGACTGTGAGCCTCGCATCTCACACACCAAGATCTTTGACGTGTTTTCTAAATCTTAGCCTCTATAAAAAAACGTAAAGGAAAATACATCACAGTGTCCGCCAAAGAAATGATGAACACAAAGAAAAATGCTGGTGCTCAATAAAGGAGCAAGGTGTCTCGATAGGAGCTCCAGGGACTGATACCCTCCAGGCAGACGCATTCAATATCTTTGACATGTTGAAAAACAGTTTTCTTCTCTGAAGATTTTGCATGTATATAATAATTCATTCACAAAAGTACTGAGACATGGATGATGGTGCTTGACATGCACAAGATAAGAATGTGCAAAAACATTGCGGCTTCCATCAAATGGCTTCAGAAACCATAACTTTTAGTCACATTCAGGGACGTTGTAGATAACATAAAATAGAGTCAAAAGATGACCCTTCAGTGCAATATGCTCAGATTAGAACTTTTGGTAAGATTTGTGTCAGATGCACGTATCAAAAATAGAAAGAAAAGAAGCATATAGACACAAGGAAAGAAGAATAGCATCATCATTAAAACCTTAAAACTGCCCACAAGAATATTGAGAACTATAGGAGATAATATGAAGTAGCTCAGAGTAACTCGTGAACTACCGACAAAAAGATGGAGTAAATATGCCATACAGAACTAAGCATACAAATATATGAAAAAAAGCACACCTCAACTCCACCGATGCAAAACAGAACCACCAGGACCTCAATAAACCAGAATGACATTAGCTTGTAAAGCATGACCAGGAAACACGAAGCAAACACAACAAAGAGAATTGCCGACATTGTATTTATGTCAGCCAAGCCACTCGAACCTGCACTTTACACTTGTAGAAATTCTTCTGGTGCATCCTGTGCAAACAACATCAATCAGCATGTCATTGGGGTGAATGATTGAATTATACTCAAAAATCTTTTGCTGTATATATAATAGAACAGAACTTAACAAAGAATGCATAAAAATTTGCTTTTAAAAGGGTATAGAGAAACCTTTAATAGCTTGTCTTGCTCAATAGCAACTTCTCTAGCAGTCCATGCAGACCAATAAGAAGCTAAAAAATGGTACCAACAGCCATTAGCCACAAAAAAACTTCAGCAATATCAACCGCTGGACACTTTGGAGAGTAAAGTGCAACAGAAACTACATAACAATGAAAAGTGCAGACAATTTAAAGTCCATTCTGACATAATGTCATATAAGGTATTACCAAGCAAGGAAAAAGATCAAAAGAGAGTACTTTTCCAGAACAACAAAGAGGCAGGATCAATTGTGACATCGACATATAGAAATGTGGAAGAAAAAAGTCATACCCATGGTGTTGTTATTTATATACTTTTCCAAATTTGAACCAGCGTCCTGCGGAAGCATGACAGCTGGTATTTTTATATCGACATCAGCATTGGATTCACAAACCATCTTGAAAAGTTATGTAGAATAAGATTAAATGATTCACTATTTAGAAAGGAAAAATAAGTTTTAGACAGTTCATAACTGCTCATAACTGTAATTATGCTTTATAATAAATTCTATCATTTTTAATCTAACATTTCCTGATCACAGTTGCCATAGCATTACAATTTTTCATGATGATTTCATGAACCAAAATATATGCCGACAAAATTTCTTCAAATTTCCAACCTGAAGCAATAATTTTATCACATATTCTGCACAGAAAATCTTCTTTTTCTTAGGTTCACGTGCAAAAAACTACAAGGGAATGCCTCTACGAGAGGCAGATAGCACAGAAATAAGCATTAGGTGTTGAGCTAATCTTTACCAAAGCAGGCCATCAAGATGGACAAACTCTTGAGTTGCACAAATAGGTGATAAACAGAAACGGGATACCTGTTTGCTTGTTTATTATGAGGATGGCAGAAGCACCAGCTTCTTCAGCAACATTTGCCTTCACAGTGAAACTACAGTTACCTCGATGCACCAGAATGACCTCCCCTGTAAGCTACCCACAGAGAAGATATTCAAGATTGTGAGAGAGTAAAGGAACAAGTGAAAGAGCAACTGACGAGACCTAGGGGTCAAATTGGATTCATACATGGTAAAAAGATCAACGTTCGAATACCTGATTCCTAGGTTTGCTGCAACAATCAGGAGGATCTGCAAGTGCAAGCCTGGTATGATTTGCATGTTTTTCCTTCGACTCCAAAGTAGGTCCAAAACGAGCACCAACACCAACGTACTCATTGTCTTCTAGACCATTAATCCAGATTGGGACTTTTACCTATAAAACAACTTGGATCAAATCTAACATACGATATGATTAAAAATATAGCACAGAATACGATTAAACCAAGAAAAAAGATATGAATAACCAAGCAGCATTTCTAATTCAATTTTCAAAGGGTAGCAAAGAAATAAGAAAATCTATTATTGAATCCAAAATTTAGAAGCAAAAGACGAAAAAAAAGAAGATACCACAGTATTTTCAAAAATTCCAAGCTGAATCCAGTTACAAATATTTCAGACATTCCAATACAACTTTATCATCCAAGTTAAATAGAGTTTTAATCTAATTTAAAATTTGAGAAAATATAAAGGCTTCCTTTGGCTGCTAGGAAACGTCTTCAAGTGTTTCACCATACCAATAAATAACTACTTAGTCTAACCAAGTTTCTTTCCTTCCAACGCATAAAAACAAATAATTCAATAAAGTTAACTAGTTTGTTCCCAGTCTTAATAACCAAATAAGAAAGAAGATAGAGAGAGAGAGAGAGAAGTTTAACCAAGTTTCTTTCCTTCCAACGCATAAAAACAAATAATTCAATACAGTTAACTAGTTTGCTCCCAGTCTTAATAACCAAATAAAAAAGAAGAGAGAGAGAGAGAGAGAGAGAGAGAGAGAGAGAGAGAGAGAGAGAGGAGGCCTATCTCATAACAATTTAGCTCATAGCAGATAACTCGCGAAAAACCATATTTTCTCTATCAGGATCAAAACCACAAAAATAAGCCTAAAAATTAAAATATTCCCACCATTTTTTCGGTAATCAAACAGGAAGAGCAAAAAGGCAAAGTCATAATTTGAAGTAAATAAATCCCCAAAAAAAAAAAAGAAAGAAACAATTAAACTACTCATCGAATTTCATAGAACATCTTAATCCAAAATCAAGTAGAAGAGCAAAAAGCGAGATTCTTTCCTCATCCCTCCATTTTCTCAAAAACCAAAGAGACAGCAAGGAGAAAAACATGGAAAAGAAAGGAGAGTAAAGTTTAGGGGATTTAGAGGAATACCAGAACAAAGTTATTAGTACAACCAGGTCTCTTTGGAGCAACGTTGTCTTGATGAACTATGTCCCCAGCTGACCCCAACCCAGCACTCAAAACTACAATTGAAATTACTATAAATACATCCCTATTTATTTCCATATTTGGAAAGAATCACCATAAAAAAAAGGGTCTCGTTTTTTTTTCCCCTTACTTTTTTTTCTTCAGAAAATTAAAAAAAGAAACAGATAGAAGGCTAAGAAGATGGAGGCAGGAAGGAAAAATCTCTGTTTTTTTCGATTGTTCATTTTTGGGTCGGTTGTCTTGAGGTTCGAACATGACAATGAAAGAGACACCGTGCGGTAATGGTTTTTAACCGGATTTGCATTTTACTTTCTTCTTGTGTGGTCGACGCTCTACGTCGGCGTTTGTACTGCACGCTATTTCATTTTTGGGCGGAGTTGATCTGAGTGGTAGCGGAGCAAAAATTTTTGCACTAATAATTTTTATTTTAAATTGTTTCTTATATTAAAAATGATGATATGTTAATTTTATAAATAAATTTAATTTTACTATTAAATTCAATAAAATCCGAGCTTTCACAAACTAGGGGGAGTAGTTATTGATTTTGGATAATTATTAATCCAAGCCTAGATTAATTTAATTTATTTTTGTATTTCATAAGTGATATTTAATAAATTTGAGATTAAAATTTCATTGTTTTTTTACTTTTTTTTTTTCTTATACTTAAGTTGCAACCTTATTATCACTAAAAGAATCCAATGATTAATCATGTCCAAATTAAATCAATAAGTGATTTTTTTTTCACAAAATCAATAAAAAGAGTTACTTCAATTAAAGTATCGTACAATTTAATTTTTGAGTAACTGAATATTTTATTGAAAAGAAATTAAAAAAGACTATATGTATCTTTAAAATCAATTAATGACTCCAAAAAAAAATTATAAAAGTGGTTAAAAGAAAATAAAAATTTATATAATATATGTTATAATAATAAATATTAATTATAAATTAATATAATGTCTTTAAATTAAAATAATGAAAATTCAAATAATTATATGACTAAATTTATGGCAGGGAACCTTTTTTGCTTTGTTTTCTTTTATTTTATTTTTTCTTAGGGCAATGGAGACCACAAACAAAGGGGACTGATTCCTTTTGCCGTGTTTAGCGGTGGGATTCGTTGAAAAAGAGAAAGAGCGTGGGACAATATCTAATTGAAATTCAAAGGTTACCGGCTACTGTCTCAATTGGTTAAAGAGTTTCCGTATAAACCGTACAGATAAGACGGTACAATAATTAATAACTCCATCTGGATCAGGTAATATCAACCTCACTGATTTCTTGGTACATTTCAGCTACTTATTGTTCGAATCCATTTCCAACCGCTCAACGAGAAACACGTGTCCCTACAGATGAACCCAATCCCATGTTAATAGCAGGGTTTCTTTAGACAGACGGCACTGAAGCTGAAAAAAGAGGGGCCCCCACATGGACACCAGTCATGGTAGGCTATTCACACGTTGACTATCTTTGTCGGTGGAATCACACGGGTGGAACCCGATAAGGAAAACTTCGGCTAAGATTTTTTTTTTGTCAAAAAAAATTAAAAATATATAATTCATATTATATATTTATATAAATTAGCTTATAAAAACATGGTTTCGTATTTATTTATTTTTATTATGAAAAATACAAAGAGGTTGCTGCACTCACAATCAAAATTGCATCCTGACTAAGCACAACAATGAGAAAGAAATTAAAAAAAAAAAAAGGAAGTTAAAAACTTACGAAGGATCCACAATGCCCTTCTAGAGACCATCTTTCAAGCACCTGAAAACCATCTGATCAAAATTGCCCTGTCCGGGCCATGAGCCGGGCTGAGGGAGTACCCTTGTTGTGAAACCATTTCTGCTCAGGATCTGGCGCTCTGCCATGCAAAAATATTTTAGAAATTTTACTTATTCGATCAAACAAGAATAATATTTGAAAAAAAAAAAAAAAAACATATTTCGGTTTTAACTTCTAAATGACGAACCATCACAACTCACAACCATTAAAATGAGAACGCAAACATGTAGCCACATTTTATTTACAAATTGAAATAGTAATGAATGGATGTAAAAGGCAAATAAAAATCACAGACATATATGGTAAAAACTTTTCACAAGTTACACTAGACAAACTTACAGTAGAAAAGAGAAAGACAAACTTACAGTAGAAAAGAGAAAGCGGCATACTTGCATATCTCCTTACGAGCCCTTGTCATTAAGTGAGAAATGCACTGGTTTCCTTTCATGACCAGAAGAGAGAATTTCTTGCATTCTTTCCGGCCAATCTGAATTCAATCTACGGGCAAAATCTTCCACCTCCCTGCACAAAAATAAATAAATATAAAATATTAAAGTTGTTACTTCCTAGACTACAATATTCGTTGCTGTCAGTAGGACTACCCAAGTTATGGGAACAATCTCTAAAAATAATGTGGACAAGTACATGGATTTTCAACAGATCAAAAGCAATGATTTCAGATTCTTTTAAAATTCCAACAGAGTCTGGATACACAGAACAAACAGAACATCAGACGACAAAATCTTCTGTTTCTATCACTCTAGATATGCAGCAGGGCTTTCTTCTAGACATATAGATGGACTTACACATTTGAGTCCTTAAAAAAAAATGAATAAGTTACAGAAATAATGCTTATAAAATCTAGGTATTACAATATTTACTTGGCAACTCATCCTGTGGGACAGTTGTCTGTAAATAGATCAACATAAAAATGGAGAAAGAGAGGGAAGGCAAACAGAGAGAAAAAGGAGAAATGGACCCCAACCGCATCTCTCCCCATATTTAAACCTCCGAAATATGCAATGATAAAACATCCGCTTGATGATATATCTCAAAGAACCAAAACACGAATGTCTAAAAACCTCAAACTCTTGGATTTCTTTCTCGATTACTACCTGGGCAACCGAAGAAGAAGATTTACAAGGCAAAATCCCTTTACCTGTCTATTTTTTCCTTCAATGTTGGATCAATCTCATCATCAATATCACCATCCTCAAACTCATGCTTATTGGCAAAAATATCATCTTCAACATCCTGTAAGTTTAAGGTAGAACCAATGCCGGGACAAATTTTCTGACCAACTTCAGCACTATGGCATACAGAGTTAAGACCATCTGGCTCCTGAGCACTAGGAGAACTTCAGTAACTTGACAATACTCAAAGAAAAAGAAATGAAGAATTGAGAGGTTTAGACCTTATTATGGTTTTTGGCGGCTTCAATGGTAGACGCACTCTTCTGCTGATCTTTTCTTCTTCGGTTCTTCCTTTTACTCTTTGAAGTTTTAATCCCTTTAGAATCTGAAAAATAAATTTTTCTTACCTCCTATGAGGCCTTCATAAGGAATTAGAAAAATGAAAACTGAGAGGGTTATGGTATCCATAAAAGCTAATGTGCAAACTTGCCGGTACAGATGCCAACTATCAAACAGAAAAGTAGAATTAACATTCTAAATACTTTATCTGTTACTTGATCTCCACAAAGAAGTGTAAAATCTCAACAATTTTCGATTTTAGTTTGTTGATGAGGACTGAAGGAAACATTAATTAGTTTATCATCCCATACTATAAAAAGTTCCCCAACCCTGAAAACGGGTCATCTTGCAATATCTTTAAAGAAAGGTCATGTTCTTCCCACGTCTTCGCAATTAATAAATCATCAAATTGGTTTCCGTTAAAGGAACAAAAAACAATTTGCTTTTCTTGTCCAATTTTAGCCCCTATCATTCAGTCTTCAGTCCCTCATACTCACAAATGACTGCTGCAAAATAGAAAAGATTTGGACATTGAGATTGACACATGAGATGCAACCACAGGAGCTGAACTATTCCTTTTAGGAGAAGTGCTATTTAATCAGTAAAACAATATATCAAGACTTTCTGCCCATTTAAGCACGTCAACCAACCAAAATACTCATGCAACAGAGAAGGTTATACAGAACTCCAATCTTTGGGATGGAAAACTAAATATATGCAGACAAACTACATCAAAGCAAAACTTATGCATACCTTCATTCTCTCCATTAATAAATGACAAGAGGTCGTCAACTGAACGATCATCGACAAGCTCTTCATCAACCTCGGCATTCTGAAACATAGAAATCTTCACTTATTGAAATGCATTTTAAGCAGGGAATTGAATAATGATGCCTTATGAAATTAATTGACAATGCAAGTTCCAGAAAAACACGCTACTAAGGAGTAAAACTTGCACAGCTAAGAAATAATCAGGGCATGAAAGCAGCAGAAAACAAGTAGGAGACAGTCACCTTTAGTTTCTCCCTCTCTTTTAATTCCTTTCTCTTTCTTGCGTATAGTCTATTCAACAATCGAATGCGTGGATCATCAGTTATGTTTCTCAAAGGCTCCAATTTTTCTTCCTAAACCAACAAAATAAGCATTAAAAATAAGAAAAGAGATTAAGAGAACGGGCATAATAACAAAGTAAGTTTCAAGTGGGCACCAGAGACCTCTGTAAGATCATCAGGCAAATGAAATATCTCACGTATCTCCTCAGGGTTTTTCCCCTCAATAATTCGTGCAAGGGCACGACTTGTAAGATCAACTAGAGGCTTTAACTGAAGGCTGTCAGCAGCAGATGTCAACTCGCAGAGCCTCTTTGTGTCCATCCGGATAAACTTTTCGTCAAAAGACTTGTGCTCCTTCAAACAGGCAAAAATAAAAAAACGCAAAGGAAGGAAAAGAGGAAACACGCAGTCAGTTTCCTATATGGAACTGAGTATCCTATAAACACATATTCCTTTTATTTTTGCAGATGCCACTCCAGAAAGATTAAACATCTACTAAACCAAGCCAGAGGAGAACATCAGACATAAGAGGTAAATGCTAATTGAGAAATATGTTGAACCAACCTTGTTTGAGCGACCAGGCACTTGATGAAATCGGCAATAATCAAGGATTAGGCTTAACACGGCAGGATTGACTTGCTGAGGAAGAGATATAGCATTATTCTTGGAGCATCCCATGCCTTTTTGTATCACTTCATGGCATATCATGGGACAAAACATTGCAACCTCCTGTTGAACTTGTTGCATTGAGCCATCAGCAGTTTGAAGCCAAATATAAGATTTGATCGTCTGAGATGAATCCGGCAATGCTTCAGAATCAGAACTTAAAGATACACTCGGAAACAAGTCAAGGCCACTAAGGTATAATTGTCAGCATTACCAACTCTAGAAAGAAATTCTGTGCCTTTTTTAACAGTGAAACAGTTAACCCCATCCTCCCTTCTCACCCAGTCAGAGTTAAGTTACTCATATCCCCATCATACAAACAGTCAAACAATATATTTTCTGGTTCTTCCTTGAATCCTACTAAGTAAACCATGTAAAACACAAATTTTACCAGACAGAAACCTAGTTGTCATTCACCATCCTGCTCAGGACATTATTGGGGTGTCCATCTAGACTAACTCACACTACATAGGTCAAGAAAATCAAGGAAGTTAGGCACATAATTGTTAAAAATACAAACAAACAATAATTAGGTCCATCCCACACCAGAGTTAAATATTTCGCTAATTACCCAGCTTATGTAGCCGCTAGAGAAGCACACCAATATATCTTTATACCTACCAAAGAACCCTAAAGAATATGAAAGAATCTGCACTCTTTTAAAATATATAATAATAAATGATTAATAACCTAAAATGTAAAATAAGTGAACAGAAAAGGGAATGTAATTTACCTATGTTCATTATTATCAAAGGAAAAACAACACTATGAATTTAAATGGACTCAGAACAACATACCTCAGGCTTTATGACTGTCCTATCAACCTCTGACATTTGAAAGTAAATTTGAAACACCGAGAAAGGAATTTATGTAAAGCTTGTTGTAGTATAAGTTGTACACTCTGGCGCTCAAAAACTTGAATAGTGTAGATCAAACAACAGCTTTGCACTTCTTGAGTTGACAGAGACTCTCAAACCTGTAATAAGTTTCCCACAGTACTATTATCAATGGCAAGATTCCCTCTTGCATGAACATTGATTTGGAAGTAGATCTCAGTAGGTACTTAAAGCAGCAACATAAGCCGTTCAAGCAGAAAAAATAAGAAAGATATGCAATGGATTACAGACAGATCTTTCAGCTTAAGTAGAATAACTGCACAAATAAACAATCGTATCAAATTAAAGTCAAGTTTCTGCAGTTAGTAGTAATTACATAAACAGGTTGCAACAGAAGGTAAATAACCTATGCTCCTACTTTAAATATCATGAATGGTGTCCCCTGAACCTAAATAAACTGACTTTGTCAATCACAATTTTAATCAATTCAAAGTATGATTGAGCTAGAGTTAATATACACTGCTAAAAATATTCAGAATGGATGATATATTGGACTGTCAACACAAAACTAGGATCTCTACATAATGATGATTCCGATTGCAGCAACCACTAACATCAGGGTCAAAGACAACAGCAGAAGTAAGATGATTGTTACTGCAGGGGAACGTAGCATAGTAGTCGAAATTTAAGTCATTTACAAGGATTATCTCAACCTTTCTTTGACCAGAAAACACTTTCCTGCAAATGAATTTGCTATAGAATCAAACATTCCAGCAGAAAGATGTAAATTCTGCATCCCATCTCCAACAAAACATAAAGCCTAATATGATTTCAGCAAATAAGTTGAACTATCTGTAGAAATACAAAACTCTAACTGAGTTAATATATGCTCTCGCTAAAGCTTACACTGAAATGCTTGCTCCACCAAACTTTCTCTCCCCCGTTGCTACAGGGCAATACTTGCCTATCCAAGACCTTATGCACACAACCCTAAGCATACACATATTTTCACAAGAGCAGCAGGACAAGCAGGACTCATGGCATGATGATTCCCTCACAGGAAATCAACACACAAATTTTTATTCTCAAATAAGCCTGACACCTCTGGTTAAACACTTCTCTGGCAAAACTATTTCTAACATTACAACCATTCCACCTCTATTACCATTTTAGAAACATAAAATTCATCTATTTGACTTTTAAAGTGAGATATTCAATTTATGGTAACTTAAATTATTACCGTGAAGAAAAGCTAGGTCCCTCAGCGGTTCTTGGAACTACCAAAATACCATATGGCAGCCAAATTTTTCATCTGCCAAGTTTCTAGGAAATAACATGATCACGGAGCTATCCTTCTTCCGTTCTTACAGTTCTTTTAACTAAACCTAATTTCAATGGCTTGCAAACTGAACGCTAACCTAATTTCATGCAAGTATCAGTTATTCTAAAGTCTGGTAAAATAAAAAAAGGCCTAATAATTCAAGATTAAATTTCGTTAGTTTTCCCATATTTCCTGTTTTATTAGTCCCATTCCTTTTCTCAGCAAACAAACATCTTTTAACAAATAAACACACATAGAGCATCAAATCAACAGAAAATAAATTTACAAAACCAATAAAAACCTAACCTTATCTAGCTCAAAGAGTCGAAACAGCTAATTCGCCAGGTACGTATAAATTAAAACAAATTTTAATCAAAAATAAGAAAATGAAACACATTTCTTTCGCGAACCGATCTGATAAAGAAACAAGAAAATGAAACAATGATTCAAGAAAGTGAATCTTAGCAGATAAGTGCAAAAAGATTTCTGTTTTCTTTTTAACATTTAATATATATAGTAATCCACTAATTCATTTATTTTTCCAATTTATAAGCAACGCGGCGTTGTCTTTGATTGTACCTTGGAAAACGCAGAGAAGATGCTTTCAGAGGACTAACGAGATATGGCGGTGGCCGGCGAACTCAGAATGGATAAATAACAGGGAGAGAGAGATAGAGAGAGGAAAATAGAGTTTCTTTTGTGGATAATCCGTAGTTAATTACATCTATAATTTATAGTTTATATTGTTAATTACATCTATAATCCATAGCTTATACTTTATAATATATGTTGGATCTGAGTGAACCTCCCCGAAAATAGATTTTTTTTAATTAAAATTTAAAAATTTTTATTTATTTATAATTTTAAAATTTAATAGTAAATGTACATAACTTTAAGAGTAATTAAATTTCATTTCATTAACTTTGCTTTCAATGTTAATATTCGTGAGTGATTTAAAAAAAAAAAATCATTTTGGATTGAATTAAAAAGTAACTATTAGACCTGTTTATCGGTCGGGTCATGTCGAATTTACGTCGAGTTTGAGTATGATATTAACATTAAATATATTTATTAAAGCCCGACTCAGCCTGAAATACGGATCTCGAATTTTGCCCAAACCCACTCATTTTTGTAAATAAATAGTCCAAACCCGTTTAAGCCCACCTATATTATATTTTTAAATTTATTTTTAAAAAAATATATATTTTTTTTAAAATTAAATTTTTATTAATTTAATAATTTTCTTTTATTAAGTTTATAAATATAAATAATTTAACTTAGTTTTTAAAGTTTACACTATAATATTATATATATTGTTTATATGACAAAAATTACATAATACATAAAATATAAAATAAATATATATAATGTAATAGTAAAATCAGTTGGGCTGGGCCGAGTTCGGGCTTTGAAAGTTAAATCCAAGGTCCGACCCATTTTTAATCGGGCTTAATTTTTTGGTCCAAGACTATTTTTTTGAGGTCTAATATATTTGTCCAAACTATTCCAAATATCATATGGATCTTTGGACTTAAACAGATAATCTGACCCTTGAGCAAGTTTAGTAACTATGTATACACTCATATTTTTATGAATAATAATTAGAAATCTATTAATATGATTTGCCCGTTGTTAGTAAATAAAAAAATAAAATAGTGAACTTTATTAAATTAAATTATAAGTTTTTATATGAACTAAGTAACATTTTGGTTAATTATGATAAAAAATGCAATAAATAAATAAATGGACAAAACAAAGAATGAATGGAAAATAATATAATTCTCATAATTTTATTAATTAATGAAGAGGAAATTGAGAATGTAAAACAATTAATTGATTAATTGTTATGATAATTAAAAGAAAATTGATTTATATTTTTGTCCAAAAACTCAAATCTATTTTCTTGCAAACTAAAAATCATTAGAACTTAGGGAGTCAAACATTTGATTTATGCTTTTGAACCAACAAAGCTCTACTATTAGTTGGACCAAATTACCTACTAAGACTTTTTCAAGCACTTGGGCCTATGTTCTCTTATATAGTTTTATTCAACCATTATTATTTTTTAGGGTTTATTGCTTTTCTTTCTTTGAGAAAAAATGGAAGTTTATAGTTAGATTTATTTATAGATGGAATAATTTGATTTATTGGATAAAAATTGAACAAAAATTTTTATAATTTATATCGATTTAATTTAAATTATTATTTAAATAATAAAAAATTATTTTTATTTTAATTTAATTAAAATATTAATATAATTTTTCAATATTATTTGAAAATAGTGATAAAGGTATTTAAACTAGCATGAGCCTGACACAACTGGAACTCAATAAAAAATAAATAAAACATTTTCGGACTGTCCGATCGTGGGCATCTCCAAACGCAGCTAAAGAGAACAACTTTCCTACGAAATTCGAGTTTGTCCTGAAACATGCATGCTGCTGTCTGCGCTTTTGAACTTCCAAGTAAAACCACGGTAGTATATTGCTTAACGATTCTTATCTATCGTTTTCACTAAATTCAACAGAATTTTGAGCACAAAACGATATAAGAAATGATATTAATATGATATAAATATATAAATATATTAAAATTTATATAATATAAATAATTTACGTATTAAAATTTTTATAAATATATAATGATTTAAATTTAATTATAATATGAACAAATAATAAAAAATTAAAAAGATAAAAAAGAATTTTATAGAATAATAATTTTAAAGGGTGCCTTACAATAAAAGCAATAAATACGTCTCATATGAATGATGAAGCTTATAAAGTATATGCTATTGTTATGAATTAAACCTATGTGATATTAACCTCGGGTTGTCCTTCCCACTCCAATAAAAAACCAATTCATCCGTGAGCAATATAAGTTAACCTCCATGGCAGCATGGCCCCACTTCCCTCACGGGCCTCCCTTGTCATAACTTTCACCACCGTGCCTTAAATATCCTCACCTAATTCCACCAACAGCCAAACAAAACAACCCCTCCCCAATCATATCTCTCTCCACAGTTAAAAAGAGAAAAAACACATCATTTACCGTTGCATTTACCTTTGCAGTTTCTCTTCACTGATAATCTTTTCGACAATGGCTCCCAAATCTCTCCCATGCACGTTTACTTTAAGCCCATCTTTCATGAACAAAGTCAGCGACATCTTCTGCTCCACCTTATGGCCAGGCGCCACCGTCAGGTTATGCCTCAACAGCGCCGCCGCTGCCACCGACTTCATTTGAAGATAAGCCAAACTCTTTCCCAAACATATTCTTGGCCCAGCGTTGAATGCGACGAATTTGTAAGAGTCGTGCTTGTTAAATTCCTTCCCATCAGCTGTTAACCACCTCTCAGGACGGAACTCGAGGCAGTCATCCCCCCAAATCGACCTCATTCTCCCTACTGAATATATTGAATACGTCACCGAAGACCCTGCAGGAACAAATGTTCCGTCCGGAAACACGTCATCGGCCACCACATGCTTTGAATCCTCCGGCACCGACGGGTACAGCCTTAGGGTTTCTGATAATGCTGCCTTCAAATATATCAAACGATCAGCTTCTTCGAACCCCAAGGGCTCATCAAGCCACGTTGACGTGTCAATACCACGTGTTTCAATTAAGACGGTGCAGATTTCACGTAAGATTTTGTCTTCAACCGTTGGATGCTGAGTGAGGAGCCAGAAAAACCAGCAGAGAGCAACGGATGACGTGTCACGTCCAGCTAGGATGAAATTGAGTGCCACATGTTGGAGAAACTCGTCCGAGTAGGATTCTTTTTTCTTCATGAACCTTGAGAGCAGGTCGTCGTGTGGGTTCCCATCTTTTTGCTGACTCAGCAATTCCTGCTTACGTGCATTGATGACGTTGGATAAATACTCATTCATGAGGGCAATGCTTCGGCTCAGACTCGCTTCTAATCCAAGCCGAAGCCATTTTTTAAGCTTCCATAAAACCTCCGGCAAAATAAACCTTTGAAGAGAGGCTTCCGTGGCTCGGTCAAAAGCTGAAGCGAAACCGTTCTCGGGGAACCCTTGGGCGCATGTTTGTGGGTCCTTCCCGAAAGCTAATCCACAAATGTTATCAAAGGTGAGCCGAAGCAATACGTCTTGTAGATCAATGGGCTTGCCGTTTTTTTGAGCATTGCCAAGGATGGGGCAGAACCGGAACTTGATGGCTCTACTGACCCATCGAGCCATGGCTTGGCGAAGAGTCCTGGTTGTGAATTCCAGCGCTGCAGTCCTCCTTTGGAAGAGCCACGTGTCACCATCCGAGTTGAAGATACCTTGACCGAGCAGATCATGGAAGACGGCCTGCCACGTAGGACCTTTGGGGTAATTGTCGAAACGGGTCTTGAGGATGTGCTCCAAATTCCTGGGATCGCACGTGACCGTCACGAGACCTTGTTTCCGGGCCAACAACGGGACGGCGCAAATGCAGGTCTGGTACGTCCCACCGCAGGCGCGGAGGTTGTCGGAGATCCAGTCATGCATGCGGTCACAGTTCTGGATTAGCCCTGGAAGACTGCCCAATAGAGGCCAGACACGTGGCCCTCGTAGAGACCGTGAGATGGACCTGAACCACAGTAGGTAAGCTGTGATAGCCGCTAAAAGAAGCAGAGCAGTCGGTGTATCCATAGCTACCTACAACTACAACAAAACAACCCCTTCTACTCAACAATTTTTCTCGAGAAATAAACTTTCTATTTCTGAGGAAAGTTGGAAATAGCTTACCTCAAAATGGTATTATTCAGTAAAGAAAAGTGTAAACTTTAACCCTAAACGAAATCCTTTTGCATGAAAAAAATGGTTATTTATTTATTTTGTATCTTACGTACGTAAAAGCTGCTTCATCAAGAAAGAAAAATGGAGGGTTAAGGAAGATCTGAAAAAAGTTGAAAAGAGAAGAAAATGAAGCCGAAAGAGAACCCCGAAAAAAAAAATGAAAAAGAGCAGAGTGATAATACAAAATTGGGCATAGAAAGAGGATTTATAGGTGAAATTATAATGTGAAGCAATTATTAAGGACAGACTGTTCTGTTCCCTTGAAAGAATTGCATCAGCTCTTCTATTTTTCTTTTTCTTTTAGTGTGGATGTACCGCCTTTAATGCGCTGCGAGGTTGTTGAAAGTTCTTAAAGATTAAAAAGAAAACAAGAGAGCCATTTCTTAACCCTTTTACTTACAGTATCAAAACCTCCAAATCAACTATAACCTTTTTTTCTCTCCTTCTCTTTCCACCTAATTTTGTAGGGAAGGAAACATGGTCTTAAATTCAAGCATTGAATAAAGAGAATTAAATGAGCTTAGTTGAGGATCTAAGACACAGAGATAAAGACTTAAAAAAAAAAAAAAGACAACAATGAAGCTGTGGAAAAGAAAATAATCAAACGGGTTCAGACCTATATATATATATATATAAACGCAGAATGTTTTGTTTGGTCTTTGGTGCATCTTAGGGTTAATGGCTATGGTTGTTCTTTGTTTGTGATTTTTATATATAGTGATACACTATGAGGAAGAAAGGGGGGGTGGAGGGAGTCTTAAATGAAAATGGGTTAAGTCATGTGTGGGCTTTGGTTAGGTGAGCAACCCACCACCAAACAAATTTATTAACATAACGCTCCATCTCCATGCAAGCATCTGCCGAGCTGCATGCCTTATTTAGTTACTTTTAACATTCTTCTTAATTCCTCTCTTTTTTTATTTTTATTTTATTTTATTTTTTTGTCTCTCTATGTGATTCCTGGAAGATTCAGTAAAAATATATTTGTATAAAATATTTGAGACTCGATATAATATACAAGTTTGACTCTCCGGATCTTTAAATGCTTGCTTTCTTAAAAAAGGTGCGCCCATTTGCCTCTGATTCTGGTAATCTGCTGCTGTATGTATCCTGGTTTATGAGAAAAAGTCAAACACATATCGGCACGCACACCTGAGAGCAAATGTGGCTTTCAGCTTCAGCAATCAGCAGCACTGTATATAACATATATATATAGATTTAAATTAAGATTATATATACATTTTTTTAGCAATTTATTATAATTATGAATTTAATTAAATATTATTCATAAATTCTGATAAATATTAATAATAAATATCAATAATAAATAAAATTTAAATCGTAAAATAATAATAATATTAAGTTATAGTCGTTTATGAATATATATATATATATATATGGTGAAGGCAATATTGTCTTCCCTGCTGGGCAAGATTAATTAACTGGTAATTTTGGAATAATAATAACCCTTCCTAATTCTGATGATCTGCCATCTTTGTTTTCAGATCTATTAATTAAATTAGAGGATTTCGTCAAGGAAAAAGAAAAGGATTGACAATACATAAAATGTTAATAAGTTACCTAAAATTTGATATTGATAATCTAACCACCACTTCGAAAAATAATGTATATAATTATTTTTATCAGTATCGTGCCCTCCAAGACACTTAATGATCTAGGAATTTGCTTCTCGAGTTGATGCAGACGATATACTATAATATATATATATATATACATATATATGTATGCAAGTAAGAAAATAGACTACTGTTTTCTACTTTTCTCGTATGAAAGTCAAGTCAACCATAGTAATTGTCACGTAAAATGGAGAGAAGAAAGGTGGCTTGATTTTTTTCAATGTTATTATAATTATATTTAAAATATTTATATTATATTTTTTTATTTTTTGATAATGTTCAGATCTTAGAAAGCCAAATACACTATATGGGAGTAGTATATTTCTTGCAGACTTGTTGACCTAAAAAACAAGCTAAAATCAAGGTAAAACCAGTCGTAGTAACTAGTCATAGACTGTGTACTTCTTCTATAATTTCTTTTACCTATATATAATTCTACAAGTTCATCAATGGACAATTGATGGATGGGGTCAACTGTCCAGTAATATTGAATACGGTTCATTCATTGTCTGTGGGCAAAACTGCTATATAAATATATATGTATACATTTGTAGGTGGAATTTATTGAATCACTCACGGTTATATTATATATAAATGATAGAATAAGAGTACTTGGTTCGAAAGGATATCTCAAAAACCATTTATATTGTATAACTTAAACGAACTTAAAGCTTCAAATCTTCTTAATAACAAAGATAATTTAAAATTTAAGTTTAACTACGTAATTATTTTTAAAAAATAATATTTAAACATTAAATATTTAAAAAATATTTAAATTTGAGTATTTACAATCATTTTTCTATCATCAAATTATAAACTCTTTCTATCAACGAATAAAAATAATTTCACAAAATCCAGAATTTTCGCTTTCTATTTTTTTTTGGGTCTATGCCAATGAATTTTACTTTGATTATTAAATATTTTATTTACTTTTTTTAAGAAAAAAGCTTGTGATAATAAGACAAAAATTGACTCTTTCTTTTCTTTTCCTTTGGATAATTAACAACAAAACAATAGTCTATATATTTCTTTCTTTTTTATTTAGATTTAATGTCGCAAAGTCATACAGCAAGCAGCATAAACATTAACGTAGACTGTACCATAGATTATAATATTTAAATTTCCAAATAAAAGAATTTTAAGCCATTCCCACAAGCGTTCTTACGAATAAATATTTAACAATTAACTTATCAATAAAAAGACTATGGCGTCCATTGACAAGAACGACAAAATTTCAGACAAGCGGGGGTTGGCTAAATTTAGGTGGACAGACATATATATATATATATGTATATGTATATAGTTGGGGTTGCTCAGTTATCTTGACCTATTCTCATGGGCAATATTGGTCAATGATTCTAAATTCTGCCGTCTGATAAACTTTTGACCAAAAAAATTTATAACAATTTCGTTGAGATTAGTTTTCGTTACTTCTTGGGTTTGGGGTTTTATTTTCTAAATTCTTTTTTTAAATTTGTTTTTGAGTTCAGTTCCCATTTTAGATATAAAACCATTTTACTTTGTTGTTTGTTTGTTTTTTCCCCCTTCTTTCTTCTTTGGAGGTTTCTATCTCTTAAATTATTTCCTGTACCGTATAAATCAGCACATGCATTGAAGTTGATTATGAATGCCCGCATGGAATCCACAGCTAATTTATAGATGGCAAAAATGGGTTCAAAATCAAAAGGGAAATGCCTCCTTTTTTTGTTATAAAATTTAAGAGATGTTGGTGACCAGGCTTTTTGAAAGGAGTTGAATGTCAAAAATCATTTTGAAATCCCATGAAAAGCAGAACATTAAGAAACATCAACTCGGTTCAAATC
>JBBYHO010000020.1:9997625-10010340 GCA_038382025.1 Adansonia gregorii | reverse complement strand
GTGGCACTGGGAGTTGAATTCTCCACCACCTCAGGACAAATAAAGGGACAGGTTTCGCCAGTGTGGGCGTACGGCTTGGATTTAAGGTTTTTTTTTTTTAACCTCAAAAGTGAAATTTAACATTATCGATAATTATTAAAAATATTATTATTAATTATTTATTATATTATTCGAATTAAGTTAAAATGATATTTTTATTTTTTTATATTTTTTAATTTATTTTAAGAAATTCAGAGAGTTAAGATGAATAATAAAATAATAATAGTGATGGTTTTTCATGAAAGTAAAAGTTCAAAGCATATTGTTCTCTGTATTTTCTTCTTAAATAGCGAAGGATTTTCCCTTTTTAATCCCATCCTGTACTTGTGGGTTGTCCGTACAATTGGGATTTAGGTATTTGACTGAGGAGTAAAATGTAATTTTATTAGATGAAAAATATTGATTTAATTACTGTTTTTCTAAGATAAATGCTTTTATAAAAAGTTGTTATTTCGCTTTTATTATACAAGCAAGGGTGATAATGAAATAAAACAGTCAAATTACAAATTTTATTTTCTCACTTTATTCTTATTATTTGAGCCGAGTCAAACTAATATTATTTTTTTAATTATTAATAATATATAAAAAATATTGTAATGGATTTTTTGAATAGACGAGGAAATATTGCAAATTAGTAAAACGAAATGTAATAAAAAGATGGAGGAGAGGAAGATTAGAGCAATCCGTAGAAGACAAGTACGGTGACAGGTGGTAATAATGAAGGTGGTAAGTCACCAAAGACGGTGAAGGTTGTGATGGTTCTAGGAGTTCAGAGAAAAAGAGTTATAGAGAATTCTTGAAAGCTATAAGTTTATCCAAATATGCCAAAAAAGAAATAAAAAATGCCCTCTCAAAAAAATTTTAGAATCTTTATTTATAGCATCTCCAAGAGAAGTTATGAGAGTAGTGGGTTGAGGTAAACGTTATAAGTGTAGTGGGTTGAGATGGAAGTTTAGAGCACTCGCTGGAAGACAAGTACGGTGGTAGGCGATAATAATGAAGGTGGTAAGTCATTGAAGATGGTGAAAGTTACGATGGTTCTAGGAGTTCAGAGAAAAAGAGTTGTAGAGAATTCTTAAAAATTATAAGTTTATCCAAATATGCCAAAAAAAAAAAACCCCTCAAAGAAACTTTGGAATCCCTATTTATAGCCTCTCCAAGAGAAGTTATGAAAGTAATGGGTTGAGGTAAATGTTACAAGTGTAGTGGGTTGAGATGAAAGTTATAAAAGTAGTGGGATAAGATGAAAGTTACAGAAGTAGTGGATTGAGGAGTAAATTACAAAAGTAGTAGGTTAAGGTAATTATAAAAGTTACTCCCTTAAGGATGTTTCAGTAACATAAAATGGATATTGGTTAGTAGGTTAAGGTAATTATAAAAGTTACTCTCTTAAGAATGTTTCAGTAACATAAAGTAAACATTGGTTATATGACAGCATGCTTAAGAATGTGCTGCCTGTACAACAAAAAGAATGATAGTACTTGTATTCCAGGGAAAGGTTAAAAAAAGCACTTCTTAACGGTTTCCATATCCGAGCCTGCAAGCCATACCCTCCAAGACATCCCAAACATGGAGAAAACTTAAGAATCCTGCCAACCTTCTAGGCTTGACTAGATGGTCTTTATTACGTAAAACTTGTTGTGCTAAGTAACGCTACTAACAAAAAGTGTTGTGCTAAAGTATCTCTACCAAAGTACCTCTGTCAAGGTACCTGTGCCAAATTCCCTATTCCAAAGCACATGTGCTTAAGTACCTGTTCCAAGGCACCTGCGCCTAAGTATCTGTTATGAGATACATGTGCCAAAGTACTTGTTCCAAAGTATGTGTGCTGAAATACCTGCTCCAAAGTACCTATTTCAAAATACCTATGCCAAAGCACCTATGCTAAAGTACCTATTCTGAGGTACCTGTGCCAAAGTACCTGTGCTAAGGTACCTATGTCAAAGTACCCTTGTTCCAAGATGCCTGTTCTAAAATACCTATGCTAAGGTACCTATGCCAAAATACTTGTTCTGAGGTACTTGTGCTAAAGTACCTATGTCAAAGTACCTCTACCAAAGTATATATTCCAAAATATCTGTGTTGAGGTACCTGTGCCAAAGTACCTGTTCTGAGATACCTGTGTCCAAGTACCTGTGCTAAGGTACCTATGTCAAAGTATCTGTGCCAAAGTATCCACTCTAAGACACCTGTTTCAAAGTACCTGTACTAAAGTATCTTTGTCATATGTTATTGACTGAAAATAGACATCTACATTTTGCCCCCTGTATGAGAATATTTTTCATAAAAAAAGATTCTCATGCATTGAAAATACTTGTAATAAATAATTTTATTTAAGATAATAATATAATATATGCAACAAAAAGAATAATAGCTTTGTATGAGTGGTGATTGACTCAAACTTTTAAAGAAGCTTATCCATATGAGAGTAACAAGAGTAGCGCACAAAATGATAATGGTAATTTTCTCCAATGGTGGAACTTATATGTTAGAGAATGTTAGAAGTGGTGCATTAGACCATAACAGTCAACTTCTCTATTGGAAGAACTTATATATGAGAAAATGATGGAAGTGGTGCAAAAGACTACAACAATCAATTTCTTTATTAAGCATACGTGTGTTGAGAAAAATGACGGAAGTGGCGTAGAGACCACAAAGGTCGACTTTTCCATTGGAAGAACTTATATATGAGAGAGTGACGAAAATGATGCATGAGGCCACAATGGCCAACTTCTCCATTAACCATATTTATGTTATAGGGAGTGACAGAAGTGGAATAGAGACCACAACGATCGACTTTTCCATTAGAAGAACTTATTTATGAGAGAGTGACAGAAGTGGTGCATAAGACCTCAATGGCCAACTTTTTTATTAAGCATACTTGCATTATGAGAGTGACGAAAATGGTGCAGAGACCACAGCGATCGACTTCTCCATTAGAAAAACTTGTATATGAGAGAGTAACGGAAGTAACGCATGGGACCACAATGGATGACTTCTCAATTAAGAGTACTCGTGTTGGGTAGAGTGACGAAAATATGTACAAGACAATAATGGTTGACTTCTCCATTGCAAAAAAAAACTTTTACATAGGAAAGTAACAGAAGTGGCATATAAGGCCACAACAGTTAACTTTTTCCCATGTAAAAATTTACCAATAAAATTATGACCAAAATGGCGCATCAGGTCACAACGGTCTACCACTCTATAAATTAATGTTATTGATAAGGTAAGCTCTCAACTCAGTGTTATGGAGAATAATTAATTCAATCAATCAATTATCATATATATGCAAGGCTAAGCAGTAATTCAAATTTTGCTATGATATATTGAAATATCAATAGAGAACTACTTTCAAATACATATGAACAATACAACAATTACTTCATTAAATTTGGAAACACACCTTTTGATTAGTATTTAATTGTTCTTCATCTTTCCATAGTAAATTTTCCTTAGAGCATTTCATTCATTTGTAGGATGTCCCATTGTTCTATGGAAATGATAATACATGGGATTTGCTTTTTCTCCTTTGGTAGGTTGACGCTTAACATTAGGTAAACATACACTACCTTTATTCACCCATTTATTCAAGAGATCAGGAACTGTTTCTACAGAGCATGGAAATGGCACTGGAGAGACCTTTTCATCATAGCCAGGTTTGAATTTCTTATGTGATTTCTCTTTATTTGCAACTAAGAAGCCACTCTCTCTTTGGCAAAATTGATAGATTAGTTTATTATTCCCCCTGATAGTATTGTTGGTTCTCCTTGCAGCCTCCACCAAACTTGAAAAAGAAGATAGTGATAAATTTTGTAAATGAAGTTGAAATTCATCAAACATTCCCTGGATATACACTTTAACCAATTCTTTCTCATCATGTGCTTCTTGTATATCTAATACTTTTTCCCTAAAGTGTTAGATGTAATCCATGACATCTTCCTTTGGTCTTTGATATTCCCTACCCAAGTCAACATGACTGATTTTTTTCTGAGTAGAAAAGAATTTTTCACCAAATATCCTACACATTTGACTCCAAGACTCCACAGAGCTAGGAATAAGGTTGACATACCAAGTATAGGCTTTTTCAATGAGAGACATAGAAAACTCTTTCAATTTAAGATCATCATCCAAACCTGCTACTCCAAGAGTTCCTATAAACTTTATCACATGTTTGTGAGCATCACCTATCTTACCATTAAATTGCTTGAACTTAGGAATAGTATAGTCTTTTGGATATGGTTTAGCAGCTACCCTAGCAGGATATGGAAGCTTAAGATCAAACTAAAAAAAAACTAAAACTTTTGTTCTTTTGATCAAGCAACCTCTCGAGCTCTTCCTTTGTCATAAAGGTTTGAGTTTCAGTAGTTTATGCCACCAATGTGGAAGCTCCAACTTGGGTTTAGTTTCCAGCGGGAGTTGTTTGGGTGTTGGTGTTTAAGGTAAGGATGGTAGTGTTGTTTAAGCCAAGAGTTGCAAGGGGTATAGGGTTAGAGGCATCAGACGTGTTTTCTTGATTACTATTTACGATGGGAGTGACTCCACTAGAGTTGTTTCTATTTTCGTTATTTGCAGGTTTGACACGTTAGGTAATAGTGTTGAAGGAAATTGTAAAGTGAAAAATTGTCTCCATCATCTTTCTGTTATTCTCTTCAAGCATTTGCATTCTTTCTTCATTTGCTTTCATCATCTTCATTGGATCTTGGATGTGCGATGGGACTGTTGCATTGTGGTTTCTGGTAGAATCTTCCATATCTTCGATGAAGCAAAGTCAGGAAAGTTTTATTTAATGCAATCGCTCCTCCCTAATGGAGTCACCAAAATGTAATGGGTTCTTTTTGAATGGACGAGGAAACATTGCAGATTAGTAAAATGGAATGTAATAAAGAGATGACGGAGAAGAAGATTGGAGCAGTCCTTGGAAGACAAGTACGGTGGTAGGCGATAATAATGAAGATGGTGAAGGTTACGATAGCTATAGGAGTTCAGAGAAAAAGAGTTGTAGAGAATTCTTTACAGCTATAAGTATATCCAAAGATGCCAAAAAAGAAAAAAAAAACCCCTCAAAGAAACTTTGGAATCCCTATTTATAGCCTCTCCAAAAGAAATTATGAGAGTAGTGGGTTGAGGTAAACGTTATAAGTGTAGTGGGTTGAGATGGAAGTTACAAAAGTAGTGGGATAAGATGACAGTTACAGAAGTAGTGGATTGAGGAGTAAGTTACAAAAGTAGTGGGTTGAGGTAATTATAGAAGTTACTCTCTTAAGGATGTTTCGGTAACATAAAGTGGATATTGATTATAGGACAGTACGCTTAAGAGTGTACTTCCTGTACAATAAAAAGAATGATAGCACTTGTATTCCAGGGAAAGGTTAAGAAAAGCACTTCTAACGGTTTCCATATCCGAGCCTGCAAGCTATACTCTCCAAGACATCCCAAACGTGGAAAAAGCCTAAGAATCCTGCCGACCTTCTAGGGTTGACTCCACGGTCTTTATTATGTAAAACTTGCTATGCTAAGTAACGCTACTACCAAAAAGTGTTGTGCTAAAGTATCTCTACCAAAGTAACTGTGCCAAAGTACCTCTGTCAAGGCACCTGTGCCAAAGTACTTGCTCCAAAACACCTGTGCTTAAGTACCTGTTCCAAGGCACCTGTGCCTAAGTACCTATGCTGAAATACCTGTTATGAGATACATATGCCAAAGTACCTATTCCAAAGTACCTGTGCTGAAGCACATGCACCAAAGTACCTATGCCAAAATACCTATTCTGAGGTATCTATGCCAAAGTACCTGTGCTAAGGTACCTATGTCAAAGTACCTCTGTTCCAAGATACTTGTTCCAAAATACTTATGCTAGGATACCTGTGCCAAAGTACATGTGCTAAGGTACCTAGGTCAAAGTGTCTCTGCCAAAGTACCTGTTTCAAAATACCTATGCTCTGGTACCAGTGCTAAAGTACCTGTTTTGAGGTACCTGTGTCAAAATACCTATGCAAAGGTATCTATGTCAAAATAACTATGTCAAAGTACTTGTTCTAAAATACCTATTCCAAAGTACTTATACTAAAGTATCTTTGTCATATATTATTGACTGAAAATAGACATCTACAAATATCTTATTTTTTAAAAAATAAAATACAAAAAAATGATTATTTATAGACAATCGTGTTATTTTATTTTATTTACTTTTTAATTTTTATGGGTTAAGGTTGTCCTTTAGCTATGAGCAAATATTTTAGTCTCTGCTAAACAGGAAAAGTTTCGTAAAATGGGAGTCAAATATGTTGTAGCACGTAAAATTACGACTGTACCTAAGAACCAAAGAAAAAAAAAACAAACTTGCTTTTGTAGAAAAAATGATAATTCTAGAACTCAAGAGATCATAGGCCATTGTGGTCCCGAAATTGACAGCCTCGTGCCCTTGTCCGCCACGTTGTTTAAATTAGTATCACTGCATGCATGCAGCATCTTTTTTTTTTTTTGGTTGCGTCAAGCTTACTTAAACCTAGAATTCTACGAAGCAAAGATGATTCCAACTAGCATGAAACTCAATGGATTTACCTTTAATGGAAAAAAGAAAAAAAAAATAAGAGTAAAGAATGCTTAGAATCCTTAACAAATCCCACAAAAACTAAAACCTTAACACCCATAGTTGGGTTAAAGTACTCGGAAAGCTTTTTGTATTATATAATTTTATGTATTTTAGTTTTTATACAAAAATTTAAGTAAATTAATTTTTTTTATTTAAAAATAAAGTAAGACAATAATTTTGGTAACGAACGTAAATGGAAAAGGTTAAAATAGTGATGTATTATTTAACATTGATATATAAAATGATGTGATTTATTAAAATAATAATAAAATGAATATATATATATATATATATTTGAAATGCCACATTTGAAAGAAAAAAACAAAAAAAAACACTTTAAGCCCATCGATTAAAACCAAACTTAATTTTAAGAAAAATATAAAATTTTTATATAAAAGTTTTAGACCTTTCAACCAAAACCAACATTGTCAAAGGAAAAAAAAATTGAAGAAACAAAAGAAAAGAACAAGTCATTTTGCCAAAAATCTATCGCTCATATCAAATCAATCTGCTAAAATCCTAAAATATTATTCTTAAAGTTGAAAATCCTGAAAAAAAAAAAAACCAAAATTTGTCTTGAAAATTAAAAATAAAAAAAACTTTAAAACACCTAAAATCTCAAAAATTATGAAGTTGAGGAAGAAATGAAATAAAATCAAGTAATTTCTTCAATTTCTTGATTTTTTTATATTTATCTAAAAAATTTTTATTGATTTTGATTTTTTTGAAGTTTCTGTTTTGACAAGGGAAAAAGCTTTAGACGAAGTTCTGAAACTTTTACTTACCCAGGTTTTAAATTTTTGGGTAAAAATTTAATTTTTTTTAAATTAACTTTGGTTTCATCGATGGACTTAAAGTATTTTTTTTTTAAATTTTTTTCAAACATGACGTTTAAAATGTATATATATTCATTTTATTATTATTTGAATAAGCCACATCGTCATATTTATCAGTGTTAAATAATATATTAATGTTTAATTTTTTTTTTATTTATGTCTGTTATAAAAATTACTATTTTATTTTATTTTTAAACGTATTAAAATTAATTTACTTAAATTTTTTATATAAAATTTAAAATATATAAAATCATATAGTGCAAAAACTTTTCAAGATACTTTAACCCTCATAGTTGCCATTTGCCACCCAATATAATTATCTGATAGCGTAAAGCAATGAGGATTACAGAAATGTTGGGAACTTACTGAAGGATTTCTTCAGTTGACCTCGGATTTTGAACACCCAATAATCTATATATATATATATATATATGTTTTTAAACCAGGGATCAATGTTGGGCCTCCTGGGATGTCCGGAATATCATAAACTACAAATTGAAAGCGGAGACTTCAAATTACTTTTGAGAAAGCTTCATATAGCTCACAGCATGCACTAATGAATTTAATTGAAGAATGTAATACAAAGTTCAAAAAAAAAAAAAACTGCCAGATGAACTGGTTTATCTTGGAGATATCTTCTTTAAAATTCCGGGTAGTTGCTTGATTTGATTGCATTAGCAGCCCCAATCCACTTCCAATCTCGAGGTGACCACATTCCAAGGCCAATTCTGACTCCAATTGTAACACCAGCCTTGTTAAGCGAGAAAGTTGGCCATTCTCACCAGCATCTATGTCTTGCAAGTAGTAACTGTCTTCGCGAATTTGGGCGGAAAAGTATATGGAAAGCAGATTAAGCAGAACAGTCGACAAATACCGTAAAATGAATCACTTTGCTTGCTAAACAAGCATATAGAATAAGCTGCCCCAGGGGCTTGGAGTTGGGAATGAACAATGGCATGGGCCGAGTGTTGTGGCGTGAGCAAAAATCAGAGGGCCTCAGGGCCCTGATTCATTATAATATACTCCAAAATTAGGCCCATCACCTGCCCCAAAGTCAATGACATGATCAATGCGTCGCTACCATCTTCAATCTTTTAAATCATTGTTATTACCATTGAAGGAATTCATTTAAGGTGCACAAACATTATCCATCTAAAATTCAACCCAACTCAAATGATTTAAAGAAATTATTAATCCTTGGTACAGTTGTTTAAGGAAAAACCAATCTATGTAACCCTACCCCAAATCGAATTACACCCAAGAATCAAAATTTGAAGCAACTCCAAATTAATAACCTTTTGATTCATGAAACAAACCATTTTTTACACAATCGCATCCAGTTATAACGTACTCGAGACAGCACAGTTAAAATTGGTTACCCAAATATACCAAAATAGATAAACTTAAAGGATTGGATTTTAACGATTGGAACTTGTTTGGTTTGATTTAAATTATTGTTAACATAATAAATATATTTATTTAAACTTAAAAATAAATGTAAATAAATATAAATGTAAAACAAATATATATATAGATGCAAATCTTGTAAACAAAATCTGTTTGTAATAAAATGTGAATTCAACAGAATAATTATTGCGTTAATTAAAAGGCTCTCTCTGCAATCAACGTAGAGAAGAAAGCATTGATGGTTGTGGAGAATTCTTGTAAATTAAAAGAGTTGAAAAAATTTTAAAACCATGCAAGTGGAAGCTCCCCTTGCCCTTGTGGACCTCAACCTCCTGAAGGCAACATATATTAGGCCGGCTACACGCAACCTTTTCAACTTTTCGGGGTTTTCGATGGATTGGAGCAAGCAAAAGATTCGTATATCAATGTCGCCATGCAAAGCGCAGCTGAGAACAGACCCGACAATTTAATAAAGGCACTTCTCTTGATATAACGTAAACGATGGCTTCCTGTTGTTCCATCATGGCCACATCGACAGAAAAAAAAAATGAGTGGTATATGTATCACTGCAAATTCAGCTTCTTCATTTTTATTTTTCAGAAGCCACTTATAATTGACGAGATGAATAAAGGAAGTATTTATTACATTGTGGCAAGGGAGCTTTGTTTAAGGGGTGATTGGCCGAAAAGGATCTTTGGTCAAAGTGAGGGCCGACGAGGCTGCTGCCACAACCATCTGTAAAAGGCTATGCGAGTTGAATTTTGAAGTTTTTACTTTCATTAATTCATTTTAATTATTTTTAAAAAATAATATTTAATAATTTATAATTTTTTTCATTTATTTAAAGAAAATGTCAGCTCTGATGCATCTTCTGAAGATTTTCCACAATGTCCTAGCCGAACCACCCTATATGATTATGTGGTGCCATCTATCCGTGATCGCAATCGTGGTCCTCCCCGCTTCTCTTTCAGGGGATTCTTATGGTTCAAACTTCAAAATGCTGTTAATTAACGGCATTAGCTTGACGCAAAGCCTACGTCTTTGCAGCGTCCATGTCATATCCATGAAATTAGATTTACTCATTACCCATTAGTAAAGGCTAAGTGAAATTTAAGTTGAGTTTGCGTATAATATTAATATTAAATATATTTATTTAAGTTTAATTTAATTTAAAATATAAATTTTAAATTTTAATTAAATTTATTTTTATATATAAATAATAAGTTTAAATTCGTTTAAGTTTGTTTATATTATATATTTTTATAATTTATTTTTTAAAAAATATATTTTTTAAATTAAATTTTTATTAATTTAATAATTTTTTATTAAATTTATAAATATAAATAATTTAATTTAATTTTTAAAGTTTATACTATAATATTATATATAAGTATTGTTTATAAAGTAAAAATATATAATGTAATAGTAAAATGGGTTAGGTTATGTCAGACTCGGGCTTTAAAAGTTGAATACAAGATTCGATCTACTTTTTAATCGGGCTTAATTTTGTTTGTCAAAGTCCATTTTTTGGCATAATATTTTTTTTCTAAATCTTCTCAAATATCGGATGAGCTTTTAGACTTGAATGGATAACCCGACTTTTAAATAAGTCTAAATGAAACTTTATAATATTATAAATAATAATAAAAAAAAAGATAATATCAAGGTACATAAGTTTATAAAATTTTTTAATTTTAAAAAAATTATTTTGAACACCATTAAGTTTTAGCTTATTTATCCTATGATAAAATGTCATGGGACATACACAATGATAATTTTACATATTAATGATAAAAAAAATAATTTTTTTCCTTTTTTTCTCTTCCTCTTTAGGTCATTTTCAGCCAATGATCAATTGAGTCCAATAATAGGCTAAAACTTACTTTAGATCTAATCTAATTTTATGTTGATTCAGTTTACCAATATCAAGTTTGGCTTTCACTAGTCGAACACGACTGGTTACTGGCTTGAAACGACCTCAACCAGGACCGAAAGGGGGAGATTGGAAGGGGGAAAAGAATAAAAAATAATTATTAAAAAATTAATCTTTTGTTTTATATTTTTAAAGTTAATGTTGTGTGTCATCATTTGATTGATCTGTGCTGTGTCAGCATCTATAATTAACTGCATTTAACACAAATATCATATTGATATATAATTTTGAAAGCATAGGTGTCATAGTAGACATTTTTAATAGGGTTTGTAAATGAACAGAATATTTGATAAATAATTCATGAATAGATTTATTCATACGTCGTGTTATAATTTAAAATAAATTTAAATTTTTTTATTTATATTCAAATTTGATATAGTTTAATCAGTGAGCCCTAATTATTATTTATAATATAATTAATAATATTTATATTTTATTATTTTATATCTACAACTAAAAACATATTTCTTTATCTATTTTTCATGAATAAATTTTTAATTATTCTCGCACATGTTTGATTGCACGTTCATAAATATGTTCATTTACTGTTTATGAACAAGTTCTTTTAATTTAAACGAACAAACATTAATATATTTAACTTTAAACGAATCGAATTTAAACATATTTTAAAATTCTTAACAAATAAGAACAAAATATGAACATACTTAAAAATAAATAAATAAATATTAAAATAGATATATTCATTCAAACTCGATTTATTTATAACTAATTTTTAAGTATAACTAAGAAAACATATATGCTAAAAAAAATCATTAATGATATTATCCCTAAAAGATACTTATAATTTTTTTTTTGGCTTTAATCAGAACACTATTATCTTAAAAATTGCTAAAAAATTCGTAAAATCTAAATTCATCACAAATGAGCATGGCATCCCAATATTATCTACATTTAAATGACATGGCAATACATATTTGACCCGCAGCTCTGATCAGAAGTAGTAGGTAGGAAGGCTAGATTTCTGAAAGCAGTAGCAGTAGGTAAGAGTTGAAATCAAATACCATACATATGTCGGTCCATTTTCTTTTTTTTTTTTTAAAAAAAAACTCTTTTAGCTAAAATATTACAAAATATTTCCATTTTTTTATGTTTTTAGTAAATTATTATATTTTTATCATATTTAAATAAATTATATATTTTTATTTATACATAATACATTACAAAAATAAATTAAAAATTAAAAGTTTACTTGAATAGCACCGAAGATAAAAAATTTATTTAAAATATAATAAAAAATCAAATATTTATTTAAATAAAGCGATAAAATTAATGAACTTTTTTGTTACTTTAGTTTTTTCTTTTTTCTTTTTTTTTTGTATATATATATATATATATATATATACTTATACATGGACTTTTAATATACATTTAATGCAATGAATCACTAATAAAATTGATTTTTAAAACAAGAATCCCACTTAAGGATGTTTATGAATGATTTTTAAATACAATTAAAAAATTATTTAAAAAATCCACCTATTTATGTTCCATAAATTTGATTTTATAGGTGGGTTGGCCTTTGCTCTAGTTTGACATTGAACATTTTGCAATATTTGGTAGGTATTTAATGGTAATTAATTGCAATTCTCTTTTGAGAAAATGATTAAAAAAAGCTTTGTCGGAGGTAGTTAAATGTCTATCGAAATTGCAAGTTGGTATAACAGTTGAATTATTTTTCCAACTAATTAATGAGCTATCCAATATGGAAAAAAATCTGTTTTTGTCTAATTAGTATTTTGTATATTAATTAAGATCATAATTAAAGAAAAAAATGTAAATAATAAAATGATTTGTCTTGGATTTGCCAAAAGTAGTGCGTTAAATGTATAAACTTTTATAGAAATGTAATTAAATAAAATTTTATAAAGTTGGATTATGAACCAA
>JBBYHO010000020.1:9961432-9982199 GCA_038382025.1 Adansonia gregorii | reverse complement strand
TTTATTTAATACATTAAAAATTATGAATAAATTATCAATTATCTTATTTATTGCAATATATTATAATAATATATTATTGTATATATAATATTATAAAATTTTTAATTGAGTTTGAATGTTTAATGTCACGATTCAAATGATACTAATTTAGTTAAAAAATTTTATAAAATTTGAAATATAAAATAAAAATATATATACTCATATAGATGTTTCTATCTTTCACTTTTTTAAATTGAAATTAAAATCAATTTTTTAAAAATCTATCCATATTTTTAACCAATAACCAACAAAAATATCTTTTTCTTTTCCATAACTTTAACAATTTTTTTTTACGTTACACCAACATAGGGCCTCTCTCAATTCTAGTTAACTTTAGAAATGCTCTCAAAGGTAAAGACACTTGTTAAGGAGATTAATGTATGTTGGGTACAAAGAGTCAAGTAATAGTTAATAATTTTTTTAAAATTAAAAAATAATTTTAGTACGTGAATAGAAGAATTAAAGAAAAATAGTAAATATTAAAATTTAAAATTATTAAATAATATTTTTAAAAAATAATTATATAATTAATTGAGTTATATTTAAATTAATAATAAATAATATTTTAATTTAGTTGTCTTTTCCTAAGCTAGCTCTCAATTTTGAATGATAACAAGATCAGGTGTGAAACTAATAGGATTTAAGAGCCTGCAACCTGGTAGGGAGCTCTATTGTGAATGTACGTAGACTCTTCTTATCCCTCCAATGGAGGTTGCGAGTGTGGGTTGTGAGTTGTAAGCGTCGTTGACACACCATGAGATAAGAGTAGGGACCCAGAGGATTGTCGGGGGCACCCAAATTAACTGGCCTCCACTTACTCTTTTCTCTCTCTTGTCGGTAATCCACGAGCTTCCGTGTTGACTTTTTCTTGCCATCAATTATACCGCTTTGACATTGTCCCCAGAGTCAACCCCAAAACCAGACCGGTTTTCAATGTCCGAAACTGAGTAATTCAGAAAGCTAGAGATAGAAAAAAAAAAAAATTGACAAGATCAAGGGCTTTGAGATGCCCAATTTGCCAATAAAAATAAAAAACGCCTTTCTCTCTCTTATCTGTCCATTCTTTCTCTCTCTTAAGGAAAAAACCATTGTTTTTTTTTTTTGCTTCTTTATATATATATATATATATATATATATAATAATCTCAAAAACCCACTCAAATGCAACCCCTTGGCGTTCTCTTGGTTTTTTCTTTCTCTCTGTACCTCCATAAAAAAGTCAGCGCCTTGTTTTGTCTTCTTCTTCTTCTTCTTCTCCCTTTTGCAACATTTTCTTGCAGGAGGAGGAGCCAGCTGAAGGTTGAGAAGAGGCTTTTTTTTTTTTTGTTGAGTTTTGCATCAGAAATTAAGAGAATAAGATAATTTCATGGATGTTGATTGGGATTTGCATGCGGTGGTGAGGGGCTGCGCCACTGTTACAACAACCAGCAGTGTTGGTGTTGCAAACAGTTCTTTCATGGTGGATTTGTACCCTCAGTCTTGTTTTCCTTCGTTTGGTGTTGAAGAAGCTTTTCAGAGTCAACTTTTGTGTTCCCCGAATCGGTTCGATGCTAAAAATGCTATGGAAGAATTGCATGAGCTTTGCAAGCCTTTCTTCCCCAAATCTCAGCCTATTTCCTCCCCACAGAACAGTCCTTTATCTTCACTTACTTCTCTTGGAAAACGACAGCAAGAACATCAGCAACAACCTAAGCGGTCTCACGCTGGCTCTGTTACTAGTACCAATTCTGCAATTGCCAATTCTCATAATCCTCGATCTAAAAGAAGGTAAAATTTTAGCATTACATGTATTTAAAGTACTTATTTTCAAAGAACCAGCTAAAAATTGTTGATTATATTGAAAATTTTTTACTTTCCCCTTTATCAGAAAGAACCAGCTGAAAAGGGTCTGCCAAGTACCGGCAGAAGGTCTCTCTTCGGACGTGTGGGCATGGCGAAAATATGGTCAAAAACCCATCAAAGGCTCCCCTTATCCAAGGTAAACTCTTCAATAAAAATTGGAGAAAATTCATGTGTATTTGTCTCTTTGCATGTTGGGATAATGGATTTATAGCAAGTTGGTTTTTTTTTTTTTTTTTTCTCTTGGACATTCAATTTAATGCTTTTGGTTGTTTTTGTTTCTTTGAATAACAGGGGCTATTACAGATGCAGCAGCTCAAAGGGATGTTTGGCCCGGAAACAAGTGGAACGGAACAGATCCGACCCGAATATGTTCATAGTCACCTACACGGGTGAACACAACCACCCTGCTCCCACCCACCGGAATTCACTGGCCGGCAGCACCCGCCAGAAGCCTTCCACTCCACAAACGGTCACCGCCGGTGACTCCGCCAAACCTTCCTCTCCTAAACCGGCCAACAGCTCATCTCCGACTACCTCCGGGGATGAAGAGCTTGTAGCTCAAAGCACAAAGGTGGAGGAGAGCAGAGAGGATTTGGCTGAAGACGAAGGGGAAGATGAGTTTGGGATGTCTGACACGGCAGTGAGCGATGATTTCTTCGAGGATTTAGAAGGACTCGCTGAAATGGTCACCGGAGGTTGCTTTTCTGATAACTTTCCTGCAAGTTTTGACCTTCCTTGGATCGCAGCTACTGCCGCCGGTGGCATCTAAAACTCGCCCGGAAAGATTGCTTTCATGGCTTTATAGATATATATATATATATATATTTTCTTTTAATTCTTGTATATGTCATATACTTTAAAAGCTAGGGGGAATTGGCCGATAACCTTTTGGTAGAATCTAAGCCAACAATGCTTTTATGCTGTAATTTTTAGAATTCCATTAACGAGTCTTGTAGATGACAAAAGTGTCAGTTTCCTGTTTTTAGTAGGTGAAGTTAGTTTACATAGCTTGCAGAAGTTCTAGTTTTAGACATCCTTTTATTTTCCTAGAATTTACGAGGTTTTTTTCGTCTCTTCGGATACAACTAAACTGGAAACGATCATTGAATTCTCAGGATGACAGGATCATGATTCATGACAATATTTTTGTATGCATTTCATGGATTCTTGATTTTTAATTTGATCCTTGCATTTAATTATATTTGACTTACACAAGTAAATTTGATGCTGGGGAGTGGGGACATATACAGGGGCAATAGATAGTGAGCCATTTTGATCATGTTTATCATAATTGCGAATATAATCACAATCAATAATAATAAATATTAATTATAAATATTAATAAAATAAATATATTAAAAATAAATAATATATAAAAGTAACTATCATAATACTACTAATTATGACAAGCCAATTTGAAATGAATTATTAGAAATCTCTATTATTCTCTCAGATTTTTCAAGGGTACATGGTTGAACGTAAAATTTAAAACTACAACGGCAACATACAGTGGGAATATGTAAGCCGCCCTGTTTGGTTATTTCAAAACCAGTTGATGGATAATTTAAAGGTCAAGTGGCTCATGGAACTAAAACTTCAGGTGAAAGGTCAGCTGCCGTTATAGCCTGAAAAAATCCGCAGGCATCAAGAACAGAACAATTTTCTGACCTCTTCGGTTCCGAGCCCTGACAATTGCGAACTCATCAAATCAAGGCACAAAAATAATCCAATAACAAAATCCTCATCTTGCAGCCATTCTACGCATTAAAGGTAGAGACCTTGTATCCTTGTACGAAGCTTTTTAATTTTTCTAATTCACCGACAGCCGAAAGCCATTCTGTGAGAATCTCCATGGTTATATAGTCTGGATTGCAAGCATGCTCAATCATAGCGTCCATCAATCTAAAGGCATCTTCCAACAAATTGTTCCCCTTAAGCCCTTTGAACATTGCATTGTATGTGGTGGTATTTGGCTTCACGCCCTTTGCCTTCATATCATCCATCAGAAGGAGCGCGTCTTTGACGTTGTTATTCTTGCACAGAGATTCCATAAGAATGTTATATATTATGGTGTTTGGTGGAATCTTTGATATAGAAGTCATGTCATTGAAAAGCTTAATGGCTTCCTTAATATTTCCATTCAAGCAGTACGTATGAACAAGAGCTCCATATGTGGCGATAGTAGGGACGATACCTTCCTCAATCATTTGATTCATCAGCCTGCGAGCAAGTTCAAAATCCCCAGTTTTGCAAAAAAAAGCAATCAAAGTGTTATACGAGACACTATCGGGCTTCATTCCTGCTTCCTCCATTTCCTTGATGATAGCATACGCTTTATCTACCTTCTTCTTCTTGCAGAACCCACTAACAAGAGAATTGTAGCATACAATGTCAGGTTGGAAACCGGCTTCTTTCAACTTTGAGAAAACATTGCTCGCATCATCCATCCTTCCAGCTTTGCACAAACCAGAGATCAAGCTATAATAAACAATTGCATCCGGAGAGCATCCACTTCTCAACATTTGATCAAACAGATCAACTGCCTTAACGATGTTGTCGACATTACAGTAAGCAGTAATTAGAGAAGTATAAGTAACCGCATTGCCTTTCAGCCCTTTCCCCTGCATATCACTGAAGAACTCAAGTGCACTATTGATCCTCCCATGTCTGCACATACCATCCACCAAGGTATTAAGAGTGATCACATTAGGTGAAATCTCCTCTTCATTCATCTGATCAAACAATTCCTTCGCTTTCTCAATCTCTCCAACTTTACAAAATCCATCAATCAAGCAATTATAAGTAACTGTATTAGGTGCCAAACCCTTCATGGACCTCATCCTTTCCATCAATTGCAACCCTTCTTCTTGCCTCCCCACTTTACAAAGTCCATCGATTATGGTATTATAAGTAATAACATCAGCTTCAACTGAAACACCATAACTTCCGTTTCCTTCACCCAGCTTGTTTAAGACCTCCATCGCCTCATCAACCCTACGTAGCTTGCATAACTGATTAATAAGAATCCCAAAAGTTACAACATTGGGCTGAATATCACTCCCCTTCATCTCAGCTAGAAGCATATTCATTCTTTTAACATCTCCACTCCTCCCTAACCCGGTCAAAAGTACATTGAAAGTTGGAGTTTCAAGAGGCGCTCGCAGTCTCAGCAGTTGATCCAAAACATTCCAAGCTTGATTGATTTTCCCAATCCTGCATAACCCAGAAATCAATTGGCTCAGCCAATTTGTCTTTGGAAAAACACCATGTTTCCCAAATTTTAAAACCAACTTAATGGTATCTTCGTCGCTTAAGTTTCTCCATTTCCTGTCTCCTTTCACCAACCCGTTAAAAATAATATCCCCAGTAATATTATCAGGCGGAACCTCAGATGAGGGCTGAAGCATTTCATCGAGCACATTAAGCGCGTCTTCAACGCGTCCATCTCTTAACAACACAGCAATAAAAACATTGCGAACGTGAGTGTTTTTAAGAGAAGGGTCGAGTTCGTTAAAAACAGTAACAGATTTATCCACCATTTTGTGTCTCCCGAAAAACCGAATAAGAAGCGCGGCGGCATTGACAGTTAGAGGAATTCCCCATTCTTTCGAAGCTTGATACAGTTCGGATAACCGGGATCCTGCATCGAGTTCTCGTCCCACTTGTTCGAGAAGGGCTTGGAATGGATAAGAGAGGAATTGGGTGTCTTGAGATGGGGAGTTTTGTTGAAGGTATTTGAAGAAGTCAAGGGCCAGACGAGAGGAAGCAAGGCTGCAAGTAATCTTGAAGAGAAAGCGAGGAGATGGAGGAGGAGAAGAGAAGAGGAGAGATTGCAAGGGTTGAGAAGAGGGCCATTCTTGGTGTGGGCTTTCGAGGAGGAGTTGAACTGCTTGGCTGATTCTTGATTCATCGTCTTGTGGTGGCGGCGGAGGTGACTGGGGGTTAGATTCGATGCAGAGGAGACGGTTGAGGAGGTAGGATGCCGGTTGGGGTTTAAAGAGGAGGAGTTTTGCGTGCTTTGAAACAGGAACTGGAGCATTCATCTTTTTTGTGGGAGGTTGACAGATTGTTTATCTCTGCTATGTTCGAAACTTCGAATGTTTGATAGAAAATTCCACGTTTCTTTGTTTTTCTCTATTTGATGATGAAGACCACAAGCCAAACCACTGTACCATCTATGGGCCATGATCAGGGGCTTCCTTGGGTTTAAAACTTGGTATTCGAATGGTCCATTATAGAGCCCAAGTTTGCCTTGAGCAGTTGCCAATTGTTACCATCTATTTTTTTTTATAACACGTTGATCTAAGAAGAAAAAATTGCGGATGTTAAATTCAAATCTGTCGCCGATATATTACCACAGTAATTCTAATAAGAATTGCAATCTGATTATAGTTACATCCATAGAGCAATTCAGTTCATGCAAAGTCAGTTCTCGACCGTGACAAAAGAGGGGGGGTGGGCAAGAAGTATTAACTACGAATTCCACAGACAATTATTAAGCGGTATGAAGTGTTTGTAAAAAAATATGATGCCGAAAAGAATGGCACTATTTGGTTCTTAATATATATGATTAAGGTAAAAAGCGAAGAAATCTAGCACTATTTTAGTCACTTTTGGGACTTCTGGGCATCTGGCGATTGTGCTGTGTTCATCTTCTCGGCTGCTGCAGTTGCCGCAGATGCTGCCTTGCTCAAACCCAATTTCTCCAACTCCTTAAAAAATCCATTCAGGTCGTCAGCATTCATTTTGTATGGGGTGTGGGATCGACCAGGGAATGAACCATTGGTTACTTCTTCCTTGTAATCCGAAAGTGCTTTATTGATGACATCTCCGACATTAGCATACTGTTTACAGAACTTTGGAGTAACCTGCAGAAGGTAAAACAACCCATTTTGAGAACATTTTTCATGTAAGAGGAAAGAATCTGCGAAGTCGAAGGGGCAATCACGAGCTTACCTTTGCATGATGTGGGTGTTGCAGCATTCCCAGTAGATCATGGTAAACTAGCACCTGTATCAACAGTACGATTGCAATCACCAGCAAGTATTTAAAAGCTTGTCGATTCAGATTAAAATCACCAGCAAGTACTTAAAAGTCCAACAAGTAGACTACCTATGTCTTTTACGTAAAGCAGAAACAAGAAGATCAAAGGTAGGGAACATGATCATACTACTCCATGACAGGTTCGACGCAAATATAATAAAGCCATATGGTGCAATAAAGCTAGAATGTACAGGAATAACACTGTTGAATTCCACGGTATCTGTGAGGGAATTTTATCTGTGAGGGAATTTATGTTGCTAAAAAACTTGCCACTGCATAAAATTGAAACTTCTGTGGACCGCAGAGCGAGCCAGATACATGAACTGAAACAGTTAAACAGAACTCCCATTATGAGTAAAACTCTATTTTCAAGTTCAAATTTCAGCCCATGGTTCAAATACAGTAATAAACTTGAGGTCCATAGAATCCTAAGAGCTGCTGTGCTATAGCATCAAACTAAGCCTTTCTAATGATGGGTCAGTCAAATAAGTTTGTATGTCACCAGCCCTGAGTGAAGATGCTGACGCCAGGATCATGTTCTCTTCTGTTTATCTTAATATAAAGAAGAGACCACCTACGAAATCAGACAAACAGTTATACGATAAAAATTATTCACTCACTATACGCTCTCTGGATTTTCCCATAACTAATCGCAGTCTCTAGTTCTGCTTTCTAATGAAATTTACACATAATGGGCAACCCACTATGTGTTCTAAGCTTGATTGAACTACACTTACCTCTTCTTTTCTTATTCAATTTGACAGTCAGTTGTTAAGGCACAAAAGCATGTAATCAGTTTGTGTTCTTAAACATTTACTAAGAACCGCGTGTCCATAATAAAGACATCATCAATCCTACAATTTATTATGATCACAGGTACAAATCGTTTAGCGTATGATGCACAAAACAGAATTCTATACGAAAGGAAGGTACACAATCACGGGAATGAGGGCACATAGATTTTAAAGAGCCAGAAAGATTAATCATCCAAAAGTAACCTGTCCACAGCAAAAAGGACCAGCTCCAATGCCAATTGTGGGGATTTGAAGAGCAGATGTGGCCGCAGCAGCCACAGGTGCTGGCACACATTCCAAAACAACCGAGAAGCATCCAGCTTCCTGTAAAGCCATTGCAGTCTCCACAACCTGCATGCAAACCAACCCAAATCAACATGCTCAGAAGACGAACATTGAAACATATACATATATTCAAAGGCAACACAAAAAAATGACTAGGAAAGTGACCTTGACGGCACTGGAAACATTTTTGCCTTGTGGTCTGAATCCCCCAAGCACACTAATTGCCTGAGGAGTAAGTCCCACATGTCCCATAACGGCAATTCCAGCTTCAACGATAGCTTTTGCAGCAGTGATTCTGGCAGGAGACCCTCCTTCCAATTTGATAGCATCCATTCCTCCCTCCTTTAGGAACTTAACCGCCGTATCAACTGCCTGCTCATAATCCAAACTGCAAGAACGTCAAGCATCACCAACCTACCTTACACTTCTCCCAAAAGCCAATTTCAAACAACACCATTTGCTCCATCCGGTTGCTAATAACATAAAAGATGAGTAACTTGTCCTAAAAATGTAAGTTTGACGAAGGAAAAGTCATTCAAAGAAGGCTACTTCATCAAAAAGAAAATTTTTTGTTTATGGCCGTACCTGACTGGAGTTTGTCTCATAGGTCCCAAAAGGCAAATCACCAACAAGAAGCGGTTGCTTGGCGCCACGAGCAACAGCCCGGCAATGAACGAGCATTTCTTCAAGTGATATAGGAAGAGTGGTGTCATGGCCATGAACGACCATGGAAGCAGAGTCTCCAACAAGGCAGATATCGATGCCAGCGATGTCGAGGTGGACCGCCGATGGGTAGTCATAGGCTGTGACAACGGTGATGGGCTCACCCTTCTTGTATTTTTGCTTCAACTGGTTAAGGGTCACCCTCTGGTCGGCGATTTGAGGCTTCGGGCCGCCGTAGACGGTGTTCTCCGGGACGTGGCTCATGCAGCGACTTAGGCAGGCCCTGCCGAGTGAAGAAGCCTTCGACAGCTTGGCTAAAAATGCCATTCTGGAGGTTTTGATCGAGACGAAAAGACGCACAGGCTGCAGAGGGACGAAATCAATGAAGTGAAAGGTTGGGGCGGTGTTTTATGGCTGAGCCACCGGCACCAACTTGGGGGTCCATTGGATCCTGACCTTAATGCCGAGGCATTTGGATAACAAATGTCCAGTCCAATTGATGCTTGTTAACTGGACTGATCTGGACTGGGGGTGAAGGGTCCAGTGGCTCAATACACTGGACCCTGACCTTAAAGGCTTAAATGCCTACTGTTTGCTTTTAACTTCCTAACTAAGGTTTTTTTTTGTTTTTTTATATATATAATTTGTATTTTAATTATATATAAATAAAAAAGATTTACATAAGTGAGGTATTTCCTCGCCATGACTCTGCAATTTCATTTTAGGGTTTAAGCAGGGCTTTCCCTTTTCTGCTGTATTTCAGTCCTTCTGTTGTCTACGTATTCTTTTCTCTTTGTAGGTCGAGAATGCGCCGATCGTTAACCACTCTGGTTCGACCACTCGTGGGGGCGCGTGGGTTTTCGACGAGCTCCGAGAAAATTGTGGCCTCCGTACTGTTTGAGAGATTACCCGTCGTTATTCCCAAAATAGATCCTGTGGTTTATGCATTTCAGGAGTTCTCGTAAGTTTTCATTCTCGGCTCCTTGTTTGGCTGCCGAGAAAATGGGGGAAAATTCATGCTAGGATGTCTTAGATTTCCATTTTCTTGGAAACAAATTGATTACGTCAATGTTGCAAAACGACGCTAATTATGAACAGAGATGGTAAGAGTAAAAGGGAAAAAAAAGCTAAAATATTTACCGTAAACAGGCAGATTCATGACTTATTACTCGAAATTGTTAATCTATTTCGTTCAGCTTTTGAGGTTCTAATTGGGGTTTTAATGACAGAGATAATAGGCTTGGAATTTATGAATGCAAAGCTAAAATATTTACCGAAAACAGGCTGATTCATGACTTATTACTTGAAATTGTTAATCTATTTCGTTCAGTTTTTGGGGTTCTAATTGGGGTTTTAATGATAGAGATAATAGGCTTGGAATTTATGAATGTAATTGCTTTTATTGTTTGCAGCTTCAGATGGAGACAGCAGTATCGACGCAAATATCCTGATGAATTCTTGGACATGTCTAAATCTAGGCAAGTTTGGAATTTGGTTCAGTTGTATTGCATATTATAGTAGGGGCGCTTCCTTATGTTTTAGGTCCTTTGTGATCCTTACTTTAAGTGGTTACTGGATAAGAGCTCTTGATTTGATGCATCTGCATAAACCTTTTTTTACATCCAAATCAGAAATAAGAAGATTAAAAAAACAGGAAAACATTTGATAAAACATTTGATTTATCGAAATGAACTGTGTCATAGTGATTTAAAGCTGCGAGTCCTCTGAAGGGTTGATTGAGGGAAGAGAATGTGGAGTATTTTAGACCTAATTTTCCCAATTGAAAAAGAGCAGCTTCAAGGTTGATTCAAGATGTCTATTTTTGGCTTTGCTATGATAGTTTTTACGGAATAAAAAAGTAATGGCAGTCGTTATTCATTGGTGTGTTATATATGTTATGCACTTTCTTCTTGCTTTGCACTCTTAATGAATACATGCATATAACTGCAAATTCGCACATTCAGTAAATGGACAAGGTGCAAGAAAGGTGATTTTAATTCTCAGCTAATGAAGTGAAAATTTTATGTAACCAGGGGAAAAGGTGATTATCAAATTGACTATGTTCCAGCTCCAAGGATCACTGAAGCTGACAAAACGAATGACAGAAAGTAAGTGGCAGATTTTATATTGTTCATTGGAACATTGTTACCCAGTGTTTATTCTTTGTTTGAAAGAGATCCGGTATATGTTGCCAACAATTAACAATCTCTAGGAAGAAATTGTCTGAAATCTGAATTAATAATCTCTAGCAAGGTGACAAAACGAATGACGGAAGAAAGTGGTAGATTTAATATTCTTCATTGGAACATTTTTAGCAATAGGTCATTCTTTGTTTGATAGAGATCAGATCTATGTCATAAAGAATTAACAATCTCTTGGAAGAAAGGGTCTGAATTGGATCTCAAAGTGCTTTTCTCCTCTTATTAAAGGATGTGGCTCCCTATTTATACTTCAGAGTTATATGAAGGAACAATAAACACCATTCTGAAGAAAATGTCTATGTATGAGAACAAATTTTTTGTTCTAACTATTAACGCTGGTTTCCCCTGGTGATAGAGAATGAAATTAGTACATTTGAGCCCTAATTAGTAGTTTAGAACAATATTCTGATTGTGAAAGTTTTGAACGTTATATTTATCAAGGTCACTGCAGAGAGCGCTTGATAGAAGACTTTATCTTCTTCTATTCGGTAGCAGTAATGTAGATTCCAGTGGGAAACCTGTGTGGCATTTTCCAGAAAAAGTTTATGATTCAGAGGAGACATTGCGCAAGGTAATGTTTGTTTTCTCTTCTTGTTTCCTTTTTGTTTTGTTTTGTTACTCTGATATAAATACCAAATGTTTGCAGTGTGCCGAGTCTGCCTTAGCATCTGTAATTGGAGACCTTTCTCACACTTACTTCGTTGGAAATGCTCCCATGGGGCATATGGTAATAGAGCAGATGGAGAATGTGCCTGAACCATATAAGGTATTTCAAGCAAAGTGCTTTTATTTTCTTCACGTGTTGATATAATGCTCCTCTTTGTGAGTCCTTTTAATCAAATACCTATCTGTTACTGATAACATACATGCACTTCACTTGGAGTTCCATATGGTATATTTATTTCCCTATTCTATGCTTTTCTTTCTGTCAGCAATTCTTCTTCAAGTCTCAAGTGATCGATGCCAACAAGTTTGATATCAGGAAGTGCGAGGATTTCGTCTGGGTGACCAAGGATGAACTATTGGAGTATTTTCCTGAACAAGCTGAATTTTTTAAGAAGATGATTATCAGTTGATGGCAAATTGCTCAGTTTGATTTCAAAGCCATACAGTCTTTCTTATAAACCCATTTTCTGGTTTGCTTGCAACTTTGCAATGGACTCTACATCAGTAAGTTCAAGTTGACACAAGAAAACAGAACATCCAAGCATGAATCAATTGGGCGAAAATAATGAAAGCGCATTGGCTGAGGATAGATTGTAACAGTCCAATTTTTGAGTTTTTTTTGTTGGTGACAGTCGATGCATGACTTTTTTATCATATCACTTTGCTTTCTCTGCAGCAATGATGGTTGTATCTAATTTGTATGTCTACCATTAGTATGATATCCTACACAAGTAATTAACTTTGGGTTCTACGCTGTTATGATTGGCTAAACAAGTCCTTTTCTCTACCATCCGGGATAGTTGGGTAAATGTAGATGACTAGATGAGCCTATATTTTGCCTTTGACTACAGGGTAGACAAAATGGTATTTTGACCAAGTAAGCACACATGGAAACGAATGAATATAGGAAGTCTTGCGGGTGACCTAATCAGGACTCTCCTTCCCCAGCCAGGGTCAAGCTGACTTGAATTTAATGAGGAACTAACCCTAAGCCCCAATAAATTAAATCATGGTGAAATTCAGGTATTAATTTTTTTAAAAACAATTAATGTAGTGGTATGGTATAGGCATATATGCATGTTTCGGTGATATCATCGATGCAGCTGCAGCATGTTTGGGCACACGTCTCCTATTACTTGAGGGGGAGGGGCATGCAGTTGAGCTGAAAGTAGGTGAGATGTTGTTGGCTTGACCAAGGGGAAGAGGTGCTTGAGAAAGGGGCATTAAAGAGTTATAGTCCCCATCTCCCAAACTCCATCAAACTTTCGTTTTTTCCATATCTATCTCTCTCTTTGTGGGGCAGTCCCAACTCCTTCCACCTTCCACCACTTTCTTCTCCCTTTTTAAACTTCATTTCTCAATCATTCTCAGTTCCGTCTTAAATTTAATTCCTCCATATTGTTCTCTGTGGAGCCCTAAGAATTAGCTTCATCGGTTATGGATAGCCAAGAAAGTACTAACCCAACAATACTCCCGCCGCCGGCTGCACCACAATTATTGTCACCACTTACCACTCCTTTCCTCTTTGCACCCTCAAACTCAATTCCATCATCCTCCTCACTGCACCCTCCATTAGAAACTCAAATCATCCCTGATATTGATTGGGTTAGCCTCCTCTCTGGTCAAGGTGTGCTGGGTCATCATGAGAGCAACCAAATGATTGAAAGTTCTTCTTTGGTGGCCGAAAATGGAGGTGATCATCAGGTTGAGAAAGCCAACAAGGATAAGATGAAAGGTAGTAGGATCAAAAAGACAAGCCGGCCTAGATTTGCGTTCCAAACCAGGAGTGCCGATGACATTTTGGACGATGGCTACAGGTGGAGAAAGTACGGACAAAAAGCTGTCAAAAATAGCAATTATCCAAGGTTTTGTTTATCATCAAAATCCCTGCTGTTTTCTCTTAATATACGCTTGCATGTCATGTTCCTTTGTTTCTAACTAGTTATTCTTAGCTTTTTATGCACATTTTACGTAAATTTGCGTAGAATATATATATATATATATAAATATAAAAGCAGTCGTCATTAATGCAATTCCTTCAAGCATAAACTTATATAAATTTATCATACTGGTAATTAACATAGATATTCCTAGTGCTTAATTATTAATTGTCGATCGATAAACCTAATTATATATTCACGCATTAATATGATGATCACCTAGTTCTAGTTATAAGAAGAATTGGTTTTACCTGTTTCAATGTTCTACGAGAGGCAGTAAGGTAAGGAAGCCTTGGGAGATATTCTTAAAATCCAATTTTAAGTGCAGCAAAATGGGCTAAAAAACCTAGCTAGCCACCCAAATAGGTTTAGGGTTTATATATATATATATGAGATCATAAATAGACAATAACAACACACATATACAATAACAATGTATATCTTTTTTATATACTATTAATTACAACTATATTAATTTAGGTTTTGAGCGTGATATAGCCAAAACATCTGAAATCAATATTATGCATCGTATATATTTTTATTTTATTTTATTCTTTTGGCTAAAACCAAAATTTGTCGAGCAACCCGGGTGTTACATAGCTAACTAAAAACCAATGCACAAAAACCATTTTTGTGAGACATTAACACAAATATAAATATATATATATATATATATATATATATATATATAACACCGACACCACTTACTAATAACAATTAATGGATAAAGGACCATACAAAGGATAAAATCTCAAACCAAGATAACCTTGTAATATGTTGTTTTACAATGAAAACCATCTAATAAAGTAATATCTGATCCATCACCATGGAAGCATTTTATGTACATATATATATTTATATTATCTCTTCTCCATTTTAGTCATGCCCTCAATCCCAAAAAGATAATGAAATAATATTCATCTTCTTAATACAAGAAAATATATCATATGTTTTACTTCTAAAGTTTTTTAATTTCTTTTACGTATATAATATATATGCACTTTTTTCAGTATCTATCATGACCACATTTATTTGTCTGATATATTGACATTTATTTATTGATTCTCTTTTATTTTCTTTCTTTCTTTCTTTCTTTTGTTCTAAAAATTAACTAGGAGCTACTATCGGTGCACGCATCACACATGCAATGTGAAGAAACAAGTTCAAAGACTGTCCAAAGACACCAGCGTCGTGGTGACAACATACGAAGGAGTTCACAACCATCCTTGTGAAAAGCTAATGGAAACCCTAACCCCTCTTCTCAGGCAAATGCAATTCCTTTCTAGGTTCTAATAACTTTCATTTTCATTACCTAATCACTGAAATTAATTAACTAATTAATCAATAGGTTCAATTCAACAACAAATAATTTTCGTACTTTCTCTTTTTCCCATCATATTAGATTATGTACTTGTTTTTATGTTTCTTTTCACTCTAATGTTTTCAAGTTTACATGTTGTAAATTGCCAATTGCAAATTAAAGATTACCAAAAATTTTTAATAATTTATTCTTTCCTAGTCCAAATATCACCCAAAGTTTATTCTTTTGGTGCATCATCAACAGAAATCTTTTCCTAAGTTATTAAGCCTGAATTGTATTAGTATTCGAGTAAAGAGCACATAATTAAACAATTCTTTAAAATATGAATGGACAAAAATCATTTATATATATATATATAATGAGTCTTTTTCCTTCAAAAGTGATACAAAAAAGATACGTATTTTTTAGTGTGATTATTACAAAAATCATAAAATTAGACCTAATTATATTAGATATAATTACATAAATATGACATGATTAAAATAAATTAATATATGATACGAATATAAATTTTAAAATTTATATAATATAAATTATTAACGTAATAAAATTTATACAAATAAAAAAATTTTAAACATGATTATAATATAATAAAAGATATGTCTAACTCGATTTAATATATATTGGTCAATGGTAGGGATCAGTTATAAAGGCTGAAAAAGTGGAAAGTATGGTTGAAATATGGGAAAAACCCTATCAACTCCCACATGAATCGCACAAAAATAAAAGAGAGGTCAGATGGGTGGGGGGAGAAAAAGAAGTAACCAAATTTGAGACAATTGCAACACTTGCATTCTAAAACTTTACCAAAAAACAAATTGTCAACATCACTTTGTTGAGTTCCTTTCGATTTATGAATCCAGCAACTATCAATGGAGGTTAGCTTCTATTTCAATTTTTCTTCTAATTTTAAAGTGCCATCTCTTTGTTAAATCTTTGTATAATTCCTCATTACTTACTCTCGATCCCGGAATTGTGCCTGGAAAAATTTTCTTGTTTGGATTAGTACTTTTGGAAAGTTTGAAACGTGTAAAGAACGTATTTAGAATGAAATTCTTCGTAGCTACTCCATTTCCCATGTACAAAGATAACGTGCAAGATGTAAGCTATCTAATTTAGATATAATAACTTTAGATATCGTATAAATTAAAAAAATAATAAAAATATAATGTAAATAAATTAATATATTAAAATTAACATAAAATAAATTATTATTATTTTAAATATAATTATTATAAATAAAAGTACACTGTTAAAAATATAAATATTTTGGATCGCTGGATCTATCTCCACGGGAAAACCACGTTGTCTTCGCGTCTATTCTCACGCGTCTCCATTAATTTGAGCCGTCAAGCAGGCAAATCACAGTTACACGTGGTACGAACCCAGAAGTCCCGTTCACTTTCCCTATAAATGCTAGGGGAAGTTCGGATGCCGGAGCATATCCTAAAACATCGAACCCATCTGACACCCTCCTCCCCAAAGAAAAAAAATTTTAAAAAGCTTTGAATATTTTGCGAAATGTCGCAGTTGCTGGACAAGGCGAAGAACTTTGTGGCGGAGAAGGTGGCGGACATGAAGAAGCCAGAAGCTACCGTTACGAACGTTGCTCTGAATCATGTGGGCCGTGATGGCATCGAATATGGCGCTAAAGTCTCTGTCAGCAATCCATATAGCCATTCTATCCCCATTTGTGAGATCTCTTACACTTTCAAAAGCGCTGGCAGGTTCGATCCCCTTCTCTTCTCCTCCTCATCAATCTTCCACTTTTCTTTTTTATTTTTTATTTTTTTAGTTTTGCAAAGATTTGATTTTACTGGCCTTATGATCAAGATATTGATTTGAAGTTGCAGCATAATCAAATCAAGCTTGTGTTTCAAAAATTCTGGTTGAAAAATCATGTGGTATTTGTTTTGGTTATTGATTATTTATGTTTCTGGGATAGGGTGATTGCGTCAGGGACAATCCCAGATCCGGGGTCACTGAAGGGCGACGACACGACGATCCTCGACGTGCCGGTGAAGGTGCCACATAACATATTGGTAAGCTTGGTCAGGGACATTGGTGCAGACTGGGACATTGATTATGAACTGGAGTTGGGACTCACCATTGATCTTCCTCTCTTTGGAAACTTCACCATCCCTCTCTCTCAGAAAGGAGAGATCAAGCTTCCCACTCTCAGGGACTTGTTTTGAGTTAAGCATGTCTCTTTTATGTTGTCGAATGTTTTATTGAACTTTGTCTTCACCTCTAGTAATGATGGAACTTGAATGATATATCAAAATATTATGCCCTGTGTAGTGTCTTTTGGCTTGTTATATATTGATCAGAATTAATCCCCAAATTTACCCTTAAACATTGCTGCAAAATCATCGCTATAAATGGATGTTACCCTTAGTATTAAGACTAAGGTGCCTTACTCGCTACTTGCTGCCCTCAGATGAGTGGCTACAGGACGTTGGCTTGAAAGACAAAGCTAAAAAAAATCTCTTGAACTTGTCCTTCAATTATAAGTTATGATCTGTCAAATTGGCTTTTGATCCCGTACAGTCTATGAAATCTGTTTAATGTTTAATGGAAGTAAGTCTCCGAGGGAGAGATGTTTTAGAGCTGCTGTTAAGACTAAAGAGTCAAAACCCAGCAGATTTCAATACGTTTTATCATTCTTGAACATTGAACAAAGCAACCTTCTTCAACAACTCTAATTTCTTTCCAAAGTTCTGCTGCAAATTTCAAGACCCTCTCATGTGTTAACAGTATTCCCAAATGCCTCTTAAATTTCCCACCAAAGGGAAAACGAAGAAAAATCGCCATTATCCATAGCATTCTATCACGAAACATTTGGAATGAAGGGATCAATGGGTGGAACGGCGAAGAGTTGGAGTTTGATTTATCACCAAAGGCTTCGCATCACTTTGATGGTAGGCTACCTCTCTCTCTGGTAAACTACGCTTAAAACAGACGTCGATGGGCCTTGGACTTTGGGGTAGCTGAGGTGTCCTGGGCCTTCGATTTTTTGAAACTTAGTCTGGTAATTTGCTGAATACCTTAAAATAAAAAGGAAAAAAAAAAAAGATTGTCGCTGTCACTCAGCAGTTCGACTTTGGCAGGCAGCAACAAAAGGCTATGGGCTACAGCCACAACTATTAGCGTACTGATCAGTATTATTAAATATATATTGATATTAACATATTATTAATGGTTATAATTTATTTTATATTTTAATAAAATATATAATTATTTTATATTAATATTATTAAATAAATATTGATGTTGTATTTAATATTTAATAAAATTATAATATTTGAAAAAATATTATATATTATTATTGGATTAGATGTTAAATATTATTTCAGTAATTATTTAATAAAATTAGTATAAAATATTTATGTGTTTGATAAAATAATAATATGAATATATATTTGAGTGAAAATGTTATTTAAATTCTCAATTGAAAAAATAATGTAATAGAAAACAATTCTTTTGCAATTAACCCTGCCTACCTTGACAGTTACCAACTTCTAATGACATTCGTTATAAAATCATCAATTCATGAAAAATCTCTAATCCGTGACTCCATAAATTTTCTAATTGAACTTTGGTCTAGTGATTTGCCAAGGTGACTTTGTATGGTTCTCCAGAAAAATAAGGTCGGTCCACTTATTAATTACAAAGAAGAATTAGTTAGCGGCTGCCTTAGATTTAATGATGATGATGACGTTGATCACTTCGTCAATGCTACGAAACTGTGTTAGTTGAAAACTTGATTTAAGCATTTACTCTTATCAAAGACTGGCAGCACTAACATTTAATCTTAAACAAATACTTTAAAAAAAATAAAAATGAATTTTATTAATGAACAGTCTAAATGTGTTAATATAGTAATTTAATTTTTTAAATTTATTGAAATTCGTAACAATTAATTATCAACAATCATATTTAATGAATTCAGCTTAGGTGAATTTAAACAAATCAAGGGTTCGATTCAGGCCTGTAAACTTACAATTTTATGTTTTAACAGTAGTGATCTTCAAATTCAATCTATTGGCTGGAAATAGCGTAAAGGAAACATAGGAGAGAACTATTTTTTTAATTGAATCAATTCATTTGTGAATTAATTGAAAATAAAATAGAATTGAAACTCAAGGTTAATTTAATTATATAATAAATATTCAATAAATTTAAAATTTTTTTATTTTATTTTTAGACAGTGAGTTTAAAAAATGACCTATAAGTCAACATAAAACGAGTTCTAAGTCAACATAGAGCATCTTGAAATCTTGGGTAGGAAGTATGAACACCAAAATAAAAATCTAATCAAATGGTGTCAATTGAATGAAAGAATGCAAAAATTCCACCAACATACTAAAAACATTATAAAACCACAAATGAGATCCCTCCAAAATTTTCTAAACCATCTTCCAACCCCAACTGATTGTCTTAATTAAACTGTCCTTTCCTTTCCCGACCTCTTGCCTTGATGGGAAAGGAGCAGGTAAGGCCCCTAGCGCCGGTTTCAGTCCTTCCAAGTAGCGACGATGGAGAAGCAGCTTTGCACCTGAAAAAAGCTCGACGCAAGAAATGCATCAAACGTTGCGGTTGCGTTGTGGCTCCGATGCTCATCCTAGCTGTGGTGGTCATTATTTTGATTTTCACAGTGTTTCGAGTCAAGGAGCCAATTATCAAAACGAACGGTGTCACGATTACAAAGCTGGAGTTAATCAATGGTACATCTCTTAAGCCGGGTTCCAACATCTCCTTGATAGCCGATATTTCTGTTAAAAACCCCAACATAGCATCGTTCAAGTATAGGAATACGAGCACAACTCTTTACTACTACGGCGCAGTAGTAGGGAACGCCCGAGGCCCTGCGGGCCGTGCAAAGGCCCGTCGAACCATGCGGATGAATATTACTATAGATATAATCACGGATCGGCTCTTGGCCAGTCCATATTTGGTTGCGGATGTCAGCTCCGGGGCTATAACCATGAGCAGCTACTCAAGAGTTGGAGGAAGGATCAATATGTTGAACATTATAAAGAGGCATGTTACTGTAAAGATGAATTGCTCCATGATAGTTGACATCTCCAGCCAGGCAATACGAGAACAAAAGTGCAAGCGGAAGGTTGATCTCTAAGCTCTAGGTTATGTTTGCTAGTTGCCTTGCACAACATTGTATGTGTGTATATATATATAACATTATATGCGATTTTATACAGTTTCACGAACATGTAGTTTGATCATAATTTTGGGTTTGTTTTTCTATATGTAGTGTTAGACCAACACTAATGATGCCTTAGATATAAATCTTTTAACTTTTCCATAAGTAGAGTTTCAATTTAATTTAAAATATGACAGCTTTATATTTTCTTCTACAATAAAATTTTTTCCTTGTTTTCCACAAAATCAATCAAATTTATCATCAGATGCACGTTTTTAGTCGAAAGTAGGCTTTGGAAGGGTATAAATTTTTGTCTGGATGGGAATTGAGGAAGTGAGAAAGCAGACAGCATAAGAATGGCCCCGTCCCTTGTCTGATGATATTTTCTCAGAAAAATACACCATGCTCAATGGGGACCACAATGGTACTTTACTCAAATTCCTTTAATACTTAACTAACTAAAAAGAAAATGTCGGATCTCTTTGACAACTTTGTTTCAATTTTTTTTTTATTTCATTGATTACTTTAAATAATTGATTTGCTATTAATAATTTGACCTTGCATATGCCAGACCGCCAGTGCACATTCAAATAAGTTTCTATATATAATATTATTATTAATAGCATGCAAATGTGGTATTAAAGTATTTTTCACTGCAAGAAAAGTGGGAAGGAAGAGCCGAAGAGCTTCGGTTTTTTTTTTTTTTGATAGCCTATAAAGAAGCAGGCATCAGACTCGCAAACTTCGCTTTAGTTTGGTCTCAGGTTGTTAATTTGTTTGTGCTGTTTTCATACAATCATACCCCCATTTTAG
>JBBYHO010000020.1:9920738-9934885 GCA_038382025.1 Adansonia gregorii | reverse complement strand
GGGCTAGGGATGGTGGATGTTGCAAGCAATAGGAGGGCTGAAAAGTTATGGCTCTTTTCAAGCAAACTGTGTAATTTGTCAAATAGCAATAATTTTATGGGGACAATGCATTGCATAAAGACCATTGAATCCCAGTTTGGAAGGGCTATTCTCCATCACTTCAACCTTGTAAATCGGACAGAATAAAGAGTGCTGATGGAGAATCAAGATTATAATGACAAAAGTCCTTTTAACTTTGTGTTGATCAAGTCTGGTGTGGTGGATGCCCGCCGAATTTCATAAAATAAGCAAAAAAAAAAAAACCGAAAGGCGCATGCCGGCCTATTTCGTTTTCAACTACCGTCGTGTTTGTTTTAATACAAACGGCGTGCCTCTGCAGCTAAGGCATGGGAGCTATTGGCTGCCTCCAGGTCCTTTGTAAGGCAAGTAGTTAAAAAAGTAAAATTACGGCAACGGTTGCTTTCCTTCATCAGTTGAACCCCTTGTTTGCCTTTTCCTAACGATTTGAGACTTTCAGTTGTACGAAACAAAGCAAGATGAAGGTCAGATAGCCTTAAATTTTCTGCACCAAACCAAGCAACCAAATCTCGGACAAAAATGAATGATAACAGTTGTAATTACCTTTCTTTTACCAATCTCCAGCTGTAAAAACGTAATCTAGAAATTGTCAGCTACCCACAAATGTTTCCAACAAATGGATAACAATATAACTTTAAACTGAAATTGCAATCATTTATAGATCCAATTTATAGCTTCCATGAGATTGACAACCATGTTCTGAAACTCATTTTAAAGTTAAAAAGACTATCGTACAACAAAAATTCCCCAGCTGATATCTGAAGAGAGCTTTCATACACTGAAACTATATTTCCGGTAACAATTATTAGAAAACTAAGTGCAAAAAGAAAGCATATACTTACCAAAATAAAAAAGAAAGCATATATATCATACATCCAAAAGAGAGTCCAATTTCACCAAGATCAACATGATCGAAGTAAAACAGGACCCACCGAGGAGCTCAGCATATCACTAAGAGCTACTTGGACCTCATTTGAACCATGCTCACAACTTATCAAGCTCGAAAGAAGAGGGAAGAAGTGAGATAAGTTCTTCTCGAACAACGTGTCTCCCAAACTACAAATGGCCTGTAGAGTCGCCACAATAAGAGGTGCACGGGCAGCCAGTTCTCTTTGTTTCACAGAAACTAAAGGAATCAACAACCATTGGGTTTGACTATTGGGAGATGTTTCAAAAGTCTGCCCAGTGCGTGCAGTTTCTATATAAAACAGTAACACCTCCCGGCAAAGATCAATAAGATGTGACTCTACTTCAGCCTTCCCATACGTTGAAGGCCTATCCGATATCAGATTCTGCAAGAATGTAAGGCAAAATTGATATGACTCATTCTCAAGACGCAACAGTGGAGGATCTTGCATTTGGGTCATGGGACCGAACTCTTGAAGCTTTGAACGTAAAAGGGCATTGTTGTTCATCCTGTGAGCATGGGATGCCACATCATGCATAGCATCATAGAGTACTAAGGTGTTCTTAGCTGAAAGGTGAGTTCGATACATGTTGTAAATTTCCATCACTGCCTGTCAGGAGAATAGGAACAGCAAAATCACCCAAGAGTCAAAAGTTAGCCCATTGCAAACATAAAACAAACCTACAATTTAGTTAGATATTTGCGCAGATATAAATGTAGCAGCAAAGGAAATGAAGAGAAGATAGGGATAGTTAACACTTGCTTATTTTAGAAATTTGCAATTTCAAAACCAGTCTTAACAATCAAGCCTTTGTTCCATAACTCTGACAATGTGATCGTCAACCGCTATAAAAGTTCAAACGCTTAGGAGGAGGAGACTAACTCTAGAAAGTTGGATGATGAACCATGATAGACCCAAAGCCATTGTCTAAGATAAGGAGAGCAGTGCATACTTGCACTACTCTTTCAATAGCATGGACTTATTTCCATATGAAAGATAGAGAACCAAACAGCATAGAAACTGCACCTATAAAATTATTCCAATGGCAAAGTTTATTAAAGGACCAGCCTACTCAAAATTCAGACAGTTTCAAATATTTTTAAGCTAACTTGTTGAGGTGCAAAGCATCTAATATCTAAAAGAACATTTTGTTTGGAAAAGCCTCATGACCAAACTTAAATACGCGTATGAGAACCTGTGTAAGTCTAGCAGCTACAACATGTATGCAGTTTGTTAAAGTGTATGCTTACATTAGAAAATATATATATATATATATATTGAGCATTACAGGGGTACAAAAACTTCCGCAAGTTTGAATCCACCCTCACTTAACTCTAAAAATAAATTAATTAACCAAAAAAATGAAAGATTATATTTCCATTCCTTTCTTTACCTGCTTTACGATAATACAAAATGTATCTAGTCGCTTTTCAATATTAAGATGAGAAGTCTACCTGAATCAATAAAAGCTGAACAGCAGCTCGGCACTTCGAATCAGATAAAGAATCATAAAGATGCTGTGTTCTCAGGCTCTCTACATCAGCCTGAGACGTGTCAGAACCAGAAGAAGCCTCACTGCTATAGCCGTTCAAAGGATGGTCATAGCTTCCAGCCATGCTATCCCCGCTAACAATGTATGAAAAATCAGGAAGTGTTGCATGAGCTGCTTCTTCTAATGAAGAAACTACTTCCAGCCACTTCTCCTCAGAAAAAAGATCACCAGCATTACTCATCAGACGTACAAATGCAGCAATTCCAATACCAGCTAGGCTTTGGTGGGGACGCTTGATGAAACTTACAAGTAAAGTGAGAACCTTCTTCAAAAGTGGATTGACAGTATCATAAAAATTCACAAAAAGATCTACAACTAATTGGAGAGCCAAAGTACACGTCTCATAGAGCCATGTATCTTGATCAAGTTCATTCACATAATTAACAATTCCCTCCTTAGGTGAATCACCACCTGATGGATCAATAGCATGACGCACATAATCAAATATTGGAAAAAGGACAGATTCAAACACCCTTTCCCACAAAGGCAATGAGAAGAGGTGACCATGGTTGCGCAAAGTTTCAAACAGCACTTCTAAAGTACTCTTCCTAATTTCCGGCCTAGGGTCAAAACTAAGTTCTGATAAACCTGCATAGCGAAATGTGATATAAGTTAAGGTCAGAACAGAATGCATTTTAAAAGAAGATAAAAGTAACTATGAAAACTCAAGCAATTTCAAATGCCTTCTAACATTAAAACAACTAGTTCATTTTTCCTTACCAGCCAACAATGGGAACCAGAAATAGAGATGATCATCCTTATCTATGAGCTCTCCATTCTCTTGTTTTCCATCTTTTCCCTTGTGAGGTGAAGATGGAGATATCTTGCCATATTCCTTCTCCTTTTTCTTTGATGAGGTGCCAAGATCCCCTTCTGCAAGTTTCGTGGCACAGTAACGTAGAAAAGCAATTGCATTGAGACTAATGTCTTTGCTGAATCTACTATTGGTGAAAGCAACCAGGCAATTCACACAATCTGTGAAGGTGGTTGTTTCAGTTTCAGTGATGTATGGGAAATAGTCTCGAATAATCTTTTCCATTATTTCAAAGGCTAATAGAACAATGTTTTTGTGTTCGTCATAAGCAGCAGCAGTGAAAACCTGAAAAGAATTTATCAGTTCAGTAATAAATTGATTAAAGATTAAAGTTTCAAAAATTAGGACCTATATGATAGTTATCAAATATTCAATACCATGAACATGCTCTTCCATCCTGATTTGACATTATTGACACGAGATAACACCATCTGTGAGACACATCTGATGATTAATTCTCGGATTTCAACAGCACTACTCTTGCGCATAACAATGACAAAAGGCTTCATAAATTCATTCTGAAAATTGTAATTAGCCAACTCTTCTCGCTCCAAAAATTTCATTGATAGCTGCCGTAAAGAATCCATTGCAAAAATTGCAATTGAGAGGTTTTCAGAACAGCCAATGGTCACAAAGAAATTGGAGAGTACCAGCCAGATGCTTGACCATACAAGCCTGATCCGGTTCATGTTATAGTGCCTGTCAATAGATCACAAAATTTATAGCTAAGAAATATAAACAAACACTGTAAAACCCCTATAATAATAATGTTGGGACTAAGAACAAAAAATATTATTTTCAATAAGTTATTTAGTTATCAATAAATTAATAGATTATTTATTTATTTATCAATAAATTAATTTTATAAAAAAATTTATGCTTTTAATCCTTCTATATTATTATCTTCTTTTGCTAAGATGCAATTTATAAATGAAAAACACTAGATAGAGTCAACAATTAATACTCACATATAACCTATAAAGTTAATACATACATATACATTAATGTACATACGTAATAATTAAGGAAAAAAAGAGGCATTTCAAGCAATAATCTTCTTAGATAATTGCTTGCTACAACATAAAAAAGAATGTACCAAATGTAATTGTGCATTGCAAAAAATTAAAGATATTCCACTTGGTTTAGGTATAAGGGAAAAACAAACTTTGGATGCACATTTTAAGAAATAGCTAAATGAAAAGGTTGTTAAAAAAATTTTCTAATAATATTATCATGAATTTTTATTTTATTTAGGAATTATCAATTTATATATTTTTTGGGCCCTAAAGAAAAATATAAAAATTTATTATCTCATGCAAGGTTGTTATTTTAATACACTGGCCCAAGTTCGTACCGTGAGATTTTATTAATTGAGCTTATTAATTTATCAAGGCTTTACTGTATACTGCACTAAGATAAATCAAAGTAAGAGAAGTGGAATGAATCATACGCAATCTCAACAATCTTTGTGAGGCTAAAAACCCGAGGATCAGATGTAGATCGCAACTCCTCCATGGACACCTTGCAGAGAGCCTTAACAAAGTCTATGATAGCCTCACTATTCAATTTTTGACTACGTGTGAATATACGATTCATTTCAGAGCTTCCAACTTGTTCTAACATGTTGAGATTAGAAGCTAAATTGTCCATCTGTTCAGATGTGACTGCCCCTGCAGAATTACCTCCAATACCAGCACTATCATATGAGCCCCTCATTACAGCAGCAGCAGTATACTGAATTCTTCCTGGTTCCTTTTTCATTAAAACAGGAAGGACAGTTGACTTAGCTTGCTTAGATTTTTCTAACTCATTCTGAGGAAAAGCAAAAAAAGTAGCATCTGGAGGAACACCCTCCCCCAAGAGATGCAAATGCTCAAACCGGGATACACAAGTCAAAATATGCTCCCAAGCTTCTTGTAAATAATTTCCATCTTCATCTGCAATCGTAACTATTGCCTGTTAACAACGAAAATGGAAAATTTAATGTTAGATCCACAAGCAAACGGAATTTTCCACAGAAAATGAATGGATCTTGCTATAACATTCCCTAAGGCCACCTATTAAAATGTTTCTATTCAAAGAATTACTTCATTCAGTACAGCGAGGTGATCAAATTCAGTCAAAAATATCAAATTTGCCCTAATGACATTGCTATTGGAGTGAGGTCGAGCAAGTCAACAATTCATTATTGCCTCTATACCAAAGCTACAATCAAAATCTGCAACAGCTAAAACAAAATGAAACATTCTTAATGATGACATCACATAGGTTGCCAGATTACATACATTTGAAAAGGGTAAGACGCAGAGGGAAGTTCACAAAATTAAACACAAAATAGAAATTTTCAGAATACAAATATAAAAAAAGTAACTGACAACATATTCGGTACAGATGAAGCAAAATACTAACCTTGATCGCCTCTATATTTTTCTGTTTGATATCTGCTGGAGAATGCAGTGAAGTAAACTTTGCTAATGAAGTCACAAATGCATCTCTATGAGTCTTCATGGATATCACAGCAGTGACATGGATTGCATAGCGGAAGCCTTCAAGACACAATGCTATCACGACTTCATCATCACTTTGGTCAAGAGGCACACTGAAGGCAGCCAACATTGGAGCCCAGCAAACCTCAACCATGAATCTGAGAATCACCACATCTCTGGCTGCATAATAAACTGACCTAGAAATTGCCAGTAGAATGGAAATTGAGGAATGATCAAAGGAGAGAAAAAAAATCTTCAAACAGGAAATGCAACATTTCAGGAAATACATGCAGCTAAGTGTTGGGGGGGGGGGGGGAGGGATCCCATTAAAGTTACAACAAGGTAAAAGTGAAAATTTTCTAAAATAGAATATAATAATTACAAAATCTCAACACTTTAATTGAGCTTAAACCATGTAAAATTTTGAATGAAGATACATCTCAAAATTTCACCCATTCCAATGAAAAATAAAGGCATAAAAGGATTTCAAAAAGACATAGACAAGAGAATCTCTCAATACTAGAGAGTGAATGTAAAATTTTAAAAGCCAGTTATTCTTACTCGGATTTTCGAGCTTTCTCTTTAAATTGTTCTTGCATGTGCCTGACAAGATCATCACTGGTCTCCATATGCTGGTCTTCATCGCGCTTACGTATCACAATATTCAAGATATTGTCCAAACCTAATAATCTATTGGAGTTCACAGACTGCTTTTGGTGCAGAGACAAATCATCTTCCTTCATTCTGATCTCATTTCTTGATATCCTTTCAAATAATGACCTCAAGTACTCTTCTGGCAAATCTTTTCCATCATCTATGCCACGATTGTTTCTTATGAAATCATCAGCTGACATCTGCAAAATTCAATTTAGGCAAAGGGGAACTTCATCAATTGTCTTGCACTAAATGTCAATAGGATCAGACAGAGAATGTATATGCACCTTGTTCTTAACCATAGGGTTATGAGCATCCGTATTGAGCATTATGACAGAGTAAGCAAGCACATAAGCTGTATCAGCACTGATGAAAGCCTTTGCGTTGCACTTGCAGTAACGCTCAGCGAACTTTTCCATGATTCGGTCAATCTTTTGCGCCTCACCAGGCAATCTAAAACCTTGCAAAAAGGCTCGGATTGCATCATCAAACTCCATGCCTTGAAAGTCAAAGGAGTCAACATAGGCATGCATCACTTTCAGTGATAAATCTTCCCTTTCTCCAAGATAATCACCAATTAATGTTTTGTTCAGATCGGATGCATTTTTAAGAAAAGCAGCTATCTCCTCCGGGGAGTCACCAACCTTGTTTGCTTTAATTAGAAATTCAATTCCTTTCTTAGATTTTCGATTAAAAAGAGATACACCTTCCTGCCACAAATTTTAAATTAGTTTTCATGAATGATGATCAGCTAAAATGAAGACAAGGCCAGACCAGTTTACCAGATATCATTACACACATACCTGAAGTTCAAGCTTGTAAGCTCGACGTTGCTCAATCGTTAAGACATCAGAAGCTTCACTAGAGCCTTCTGAATGAGAATCTGATCCTTCAGTAGGTTCATCCCCATTCACATTTGCCATGGGGACATTTCCAGGTTCAGGGCTGTTCTCGATGGCTTCAAATCCCTTCGTAGAACAAGGATCTGGCATACGCAACTGTTTGTTCATCCAGTCCCCCATTGACTTTAAAATAGCCACTAAACACTTCATAGCTTCAAGTTTCATGGTTGCTTCCTCGGGTGGCAATAGTGTTGTACCTATACCAGGAGGAACACCTTGAGCTGTTTTCAGAAGTCCATTAACCATTCTGGAAAGCACTATAATGAGAAAATGAGAAATATGCAAAAGTTATTAGCCTCTACCAAAAAATGTTAATTTTGATGCCATTAAAAGGGTAGGGAACATACCTCTCAAATATGTTTGATGAATTGACATCACAATCATAGTTGATAAAGATATCAACCATAATCTGTGAATCAACACAAAGCTTGTCCAGAAAACGAAGAACTATCATCTTTTGCTGAAAATTAGGTTGAGCAACATTTCCCAAGACCCTGAGAACAATCATAGGAAAAAATACTCCAATCTCGGCTTTCAGGCCAGCTCGAAACCTTGACACCAGACTAATGAATATGGAGCAAGAAAGCTGGAAAACAATCATAAGAGTTGAAGCACTGTTCTTCAATAGCGATAGACACAAGTATTGCTTTATGGCACCTAAAAACCTGTACCACCACAAGCATATCCACAGGAAGAATTTTTTCTTTTCCAAATCAGGATAAAATATTAGAACAGGTACTGTGACCATACAAAAACTGAAATGTGTAAAAGCATTAACAAATTATGTCAATTTTGATCAAGGAAATTGAAGATATTTGTATTATATATACTGCCCCACGTTAAGGCTTGAAATTTATCTTTCAATTTTTTTTTAAGTTATCTCAATACAAAAAAAAAATCAGACAAATCAAGAACTAAAGGTGGTGCTGTAATATGAATGCAAACAAAAGTGTTATTGACATCAACAAGCAAACGCACCATGGCTTTCCAAAATAAACAGAGGTGAAGGAACTAAATTACTCAATAAAAGGGCATCTCAATAAAACACCCAGAGCAAGTTGCTAGATAGTCAAGGTCCATGACCATGAGATTACCGCATGAGGGTTTAAAATATCCAGCAAAATTCTATACCACCTAGATTTCGTTTAATGTCACCTCATCAAGAAAAGCAACCTCAGATGTTCCCAAATCTAATAAAATGCTAAAAGGTTTTTGCAAATCCTCCAAGACTTAATACCCAAATGCCTATATCTTACCATTATTTCTGGATATAACTTCGATTGACCACATGTTTAGCCTCTAGAACATATTAAACGCCTACACAGTAAACTATTATTAAGAGGGAATATCCAGAGTTACATGTCAAATTTTCCTTGAATACAACAGTAAAGCAAATGAACCAAGCCATAAGAAATCTTTCGCAATGTAAATAAGAATAATCAAATAAATCAGAAAAATATGTGCAAAGAGTGGACACCAAAGACACCTTTCACTTGTTCTAAAAACAGCTCCAGCATTCTCTAACAGAATCTTCAACAACTCAAGTGCCACAATCTTCCCTCTCGTCAACTGGGGATCCGCCAAAGCCTCTTTAGGCGGTGTCTTCATTGACAGCTTGCAAAGTGCTCTAAACACCAAAAATGCATCTCTTCGCAACTTATTCCCAATCTGAACCTCCCAATCATCATCTCTCTCCACTTCACCGTACGCCAACTCCCCTTTCCTCCCTTCCAATGCTGTCTTGTACATACTAATCTCCCAATATTTTGCATCCAACATATCCTTATCTGTAGAATCCAGCAAATCAGATGGATTCGAGGTTTCCACAGTGGTAGTTTCAAACGCACCATCATGGCCACCTAAACAAACCTTACTCAGTGTCACTGGATTGAACACACCATCAATGTCCTGCATCACTTTAGCTATAAACCCTTCAACAAACTGAGTCATTGATCCATCAGCATCGGATTGCTCAATCGGTTCCATCAACTCAGCCACTACAATTGGCTGAATCGGGACCGTTGATGAATCAGCCTCCATTCTCCTAAAAACAATCACTAATATTTGAATTAAAGAAGCTTTCGCCGTCGTTTGATTAACCGCATTCTTACTCCCTAAGTAGATATCATAACAAGTTCTCACAATTTGCAACAAACAGTCACCGTGAATTCGCAGCGAGATGGAAGTTACTGCAGATAAAAGCGTTTTCAAGACCAGTAATTCAACGGCATCGTCGCCTAAATCGTGGCATTTACAGACGGATTCAATCAATTTGGATACGAGCTCGGCCTGGGGGCCTCCAGTGAGGTCCGCTTCGCCACGTAGGTAGCCATAGGCGATCAACTTCTGAATGCAATCAACGGCTGGCTCGACAATCTTGTTGAAAGCGGTGGCGCAAGCGTTGATCAGAGGGCTGAGAATGAACTCCGATTCGGCGAGGGAATATTCTAACGTGCCGCCATCGTGGAATGGACCGGGGATCGAGCTGTCGGGCTCCGAATCCGACGGAGTTAGAGTGGACTCGGAAGGAGAAGTGAGTCTCGCAAGAAGAGATTTGCATTGGTGAGCAAGTTTGGAGTGCTTCCGCCACGAAGCGTTCTTGATGATCTTCTCTAGGCCGGGGCTACCAGTTGGCTCATGCGGGAATCGGCTTCCGAAGAAGCCATTCCCGAGTCTGGCTATTATACGTCTCCCACCAATTCAGATCTAGGAAATGGGAAACGAAATGCTAGGGTTCGTTTTATCTTTCTTTACTAGGAGTAGGCTGAATTATCCGAGTGAGAAATGGAGTCGACTTGACTCAGCGAGTCTACAAGTCGGTTTGTTCTACACAAGAACTAGAAGAAAAAAAAAAAGAAGAAGGTGAAAGCAGTGAGAAGTGAGGAGCGTGGAGAGGGAAAGGAGAAGGGTGGTGGGATGCTTTGATACACAGAGGCAGAGGGGTAGACGTACATCAGATCGCGCTTTGTTTTTGCTCCTTTCATCAAAGTCCATGTTTGAAAGCCAATAGACTGAAATACCCTTGCTTAGCAACTAGATTATGCAGTTAATTAAAACATCAATTCGATCACAAAATTTATATATATATATATATTTATTTATTTATTTATGACTCCTTCTGTTAAAAAAAAAAGAAAATTGAAGGTTACACTTACATATTGTGACATAAAGGAGGCATTTAAGGCATTAGAAAATATAAGTTTTTCTTTATCTTTGTGCAATTATGCTGATGTTCAGCCATTTTAGAAGCATTTTAATTTGATTAAATTTGTAATTATTATTTATATTTGCACCAATATGCTATATTGAGAATTAGCTTTGCTAATTGTAATCTATACTAACAATGAGCAGATGCAATTGCGTGTGGTAAATATATATATGTACACACAATTGAGATTAGTAAAGTAACTTCTTAAGATATATTTTTAAAAAATTTTATATTATATCTATATATTATAAAAAAAAAGATAATATATCATCATTAAATTTAAAATTTAACACAATTAAACTATATAATAATTTTAAAAATTTTAATATTTTTAAATGGCTATATATATATATATATATATCTTTTGTGACAATTTTTTTTTTCTTCGTATCATTTGCATCTCCTTTGCTCTGTGTTAATGGAGCTTTTGGGCTTTGCACGGGCTTTAGCCCATCCCTCCCGTGGTTCTCTTTCCAAAAAAATCCAGAAAAAGAAAAAATCAAACAATTCTCAAATCAATTCTCGCATCTGTTCACTACTTCACTTCATCTCAATTATATATATAATATATATATATAATCGGATTAAAGCCTTCGATCTGATATTTTCTTTTTAATTTTCTTTAATTTTGGTTGCAATGATGGTCTCCTCTGCCTGCAATATACCTTCTTGTTCTTACTCAACCTATCTGTTTATCGATAAGCAAATTTACCCACAATCTTGGGGAAGCGGAAACTCATTATTATTCCGGAAACAACGAGCAAAATCCAGTTCTTGTAAAGTCAATAATCAACCGGGAACTGACTTCACCAATATCGAAGAACAAGGATTATTACCAGAAACAAGTCAAGAAAAAAGAAGGTTTAAGTGGTTCGAGATTGGTCCAGACATCACAGAAGAACAGAAACATGCGATAGCTAAACTTCCATTTAAGATGACCAAGCGATGTAAGGTTTTGATGAAGCAGATTATTTGTTTTTTTCCTGGAAATGGGTGTTTGGAGGATTTATTGGCTGCTTGGGTTAAGGTTATGAAGCCCAGGAGAGCTGACTGGCTTGCGGTTCTTAAACAATTGAAGATAATGGAACATCCTCTTTATTTCGAGGTATGGTTTAACATTTCCTCTTTTTTTTTTTCCCAAATGATTTCTGCATGTATTTTATCAATGGGTTACCTCATTTTGTTTTAGTTAGTCCGAGATTAGTGAGAATATTTGCTTTGAGGTTCGTTTGATGAATTGTATAATGTTAGAAACCTGTACTTTCCCTGGATATTGCCAGTTCCAACCCATACATGACATCATTCTGAACTGGAATGATTAGTGAGAACAACTGCTTGAAATTCATTTGATGAATTGTTAAAACTTAAGAAAACGTTACTTGGATATTGTCAGTTCCGACTCCACAAATGACATATTCCGGAAATGGAATGAATGTCCCTTTGGCCTTACTAGCTTACTGCATTGCTCAACTCCGAATTGGGGAGAATGGAGAAGGGGGCAATACGAGAGAATTTGCATGGGTAATGTTCTGATGCATGTATGATTTGTCGACCGGAATAATCTGTTGCATACATTACTGGTCTGCAAATATCAATTAGGACTGGTTTATTGGTCTTTACTGGTTCATTAAAGTCTCTATAATAATGGTAGTGTTGCTTCCGCAGGTAACTTAGGGATTATAAATCACAATTAATTCTCAATGGCATACTTATGAAGTAAAACTAAAGCTACTTTTATTAGGTGTCTAGTCTGTAAATGGTACATGTGGCAATTAGAACAAGTAAATGGTGTTAGTTTCATGTCTCATTGTTCTTTGTCTAGGTAGCAGAGGCTGCCCTACTTGAAGAATCTTTCGAGGCTAATATTCGTGATTACACTAAGATAATCCATGGTTATGGGAGGCAAAATCAGTTGTCAGAAGCTGAAAACATTCTTGTTGCCATGAAGAGAAGAGGTTTCATTTGTGATCAGGTAACTCTGACCACCATGGTTCACATGTACAGCAAGGCTGGAAATCTTAAGTTAGCTGAAGAAACCTTTGAAGAGATTAAGCTGCTCGGCCAACAGCTCGATAAAAGATCATATGGCGCTATGATTATGTCTTATATTAGAGCTGGAATGCCGGAGCAAGGGGAGGGCTTGCTTAGAGAAATGGATTCCCAAGAAATCTATGCTGGAAGTGAGGTTTACAAGGCCCTACTGAGAGCCTACTCCATCCGTGGTGATACTGAAGGTGCACAAAGAGTTTTTGGTGCTATTCAGCTTGCCGGTATTTCTCCTGATGCTAGGCTTTGTGGGCTCCTAATAAATGCCTATCAAGTGGCAGGTCAAAGTGAAAAGGCACGCATTGCTTTCGAAAACATGCGCAGAGCTGGTCTTGAGCCTACTGATAAATGTGTAGCTCTGGTGTTGGCTGCTTATGAAAAGCAGAACAAGCTTAAAAAGGCCTTGGACTTTCTGATGGATTTGGAGAGAGATGGAATTGTGATTGGGAAAGAAGCTTCATCCATATTGGCTCAATGGTTTAAAAAGCTTGGGGTAGTTGAAGAGGTGGAACTTGTCTTGAGAGAATTTGCTGCCAAATAAACCCACGCCAAAGTTCCTACCTCCTAACTATCTTCTGGCAGCAAGGTGCATTAATGTTAAAATATTGATCTTTAGTTTCTTCTTCGCCACATCATCTTGTGCCAAGTTTTAAAAACTGGTTAGATTGACATGGTAATTATCTCATGTTCCTATAGCCTGTAAATGTATATATCTTAGCTGATCCCAAAAATCTTTCTAAACCCTTGGCATCTTTTCAATGTGGTGGTTCAATGCCTTATTTTAGCTAAATGATTTGTCATTTTATATGACTACATATATGTTTTGGGTTATGTTACCCAGGCTCGGATGTGAATGTCAGATGTACGTATAGTCTGACATGAGTATATTCGATTTTTTTTCAAGTTTTTCCATGTATTTGGCAGGTTCTCAAAAGGTCGGATTCCTATGATCATATCCAAAATATGTTAAATACGGATATTTTAAGAAAAGCAAACATAGGTTTTGGGTAGCACGATTATAGTTTTTGTTTTGGCTAGTTTTATCAGCATTTTTAAAGTTTGGTTTTAATGTCTCAATGCGAGACGCCTGGCTGGTTGTGACAATTAGCATGAACTTGGGCCTGATTTATATGACATTTTGATCTGGTTATAAAACATTTTAAGGGGTCGAGACTCGAGCCTCTCTGTATAATCTGATTGACTGGGCTTGAAAGGCAAAAGGGCCAATTTTTTGGGCCATAAGTCCGTATCTAAAAGCTTTACAGCCCATTAAATGAAAGACAAACATTCATAAATCTATAAATGCCACCAATAAAACAAAAGTTTGCAGCCCCAACTAAGATACTTCAATTTTACCCTTACGTGTGAGCTTTTCGTTTGTTACAGTGCTGTGCATCCAATTTGATTGTCCCCAGAATACATAATTCTTATCAAGAATGTTTCTTCCTACAAATAATTTTGTTAGAGCCTGCAAGAGGCGTTCTTGCATACATTACATT
>JBBYHO010000020.1:9804181-9814207 GCA_038382025.1 Adansonia gregorii | reverse complement strand
GCGCCATTTGCATAACATGACATAAATGACAGTTCCATGCCATAACCATTACAAAGAGATAAACATACAAAAAAAAAACATTAAAATAGGCCTCTTTCCCCCCATTTTGGAATATTTATAAGTTTTCAAAAATTAACTAAGAACCTTGGGTTGCACAAACAATCAAAGATGGTGCAATTCTTCCCCCCCAAATGGTCTACCTCTCTCTATTTGAATTTCAATTCATATGTCTTAAAAAATATATAATTAAGTTAGACTCCTAGATCACAGGCCAATCCATGCCTATTAATCCAATAATGCTGAAAAACATTGAATCATATATAATTAACTGGCGTTCCATGAACAGACTTTTAGTACCTAGCAAAAAAAAGGAAAGGCAAGAAGGAACTCACCGTCAGAATGGCTTTTCCAGTGTTATCAAGCTTCAATGATGGTCCTTTGATGTCAGTTTCAAGGAAAAAGTACTTCGCCTTCACAGCTTCTGTTGCTGCAATATCTCTCAATTCCTGAATATGGCAACGTTGAAAATCACTTGCACATGACAACAGTTGATAACCATGTTCAGCACCAATGTGCTACATGCAAATTGCTTGAAACAGCAATAATAATGTGTCTCATCTTTAGGAGACAGTAAAGGAAAATATTTCTTATCGGCACCACAGATACATTTTCTACGGAGATGCCATGGATCATGGCGCTCTAACTTCAAAGAATATTATTATTTCCAAAGGAACTTATCATTCAGTGGGCAACATAGATACATCAGGTGTTATAAACTGGTTAGGGTTCACTTACCAAGGCTCTCTCCCAGAGATTTTCTGCCAACTTCATGAAGAAAGGGAAAAATTATTAGCAATGACCCTGAGATTATAGAATCATAAATGAACACCAATAAAAGCTTGAATATAAACCTTCTTTTTAGGAGCTGCAACAAGCTGAGCGTTTGCCTCAGCATATGTTGCCATGTCATTAATAGATGCATTGAGCTTCTCAAGAGTGAGCCTTCCTCTCATGTATCTGCACTAGAGCTGAGTTAGTTATAGACACAGAATGAAACATTGTTATGTGGCATTAAATTGTAATATACCAAGCTACAAAAGAAGAAGAGAGTGCAAAAAATGGTTTAAAATGAAGGATATACTTACGAGGACAAAGAATCCAGTTCATCAGCAGTAACGTACCATAATGGTGGAGCGCTGCGGCCCTTCTTCTCCTGGCATTACAAGAAAAATAATTAAATAAGCTCAAGATCAGATCCATCAGTTTAATTACTATAGTGCCATTGAAACCTTTGGCAAAGCAGCAGGCTCCTCAAGTTTTGAAGAGACCAGATTAGGCTGCTGTAATTGCTGCTGTTTAGAGGCATCTGGTACCAAACTGAAACAAAAAGATAGTACATATAATCACGATTTCCACACATACAAAAATGCAACGAAAATATATTACATAGCAAAATATCCAGAATATGTAATTAGAAAAGAAATATAAATGTCATTACCCTCTATCAGCGTCTAAATTCAATGTTGTTCTTTCAGGCAAATACGAGGGAGCGCAAATGGACATACTCTGTAATTTCTTCTGCTGCCGCAGCGATTTAGCAATGAGTTTCTGAAGTCATCACAACAATCTCAGGTCAACCAAAACTTTTCGAATAACATTGAAATTCAGTTATAATTAACAAAGAAAGAAAACCCCCTGTTTGAAACCCTAATTTTAAAAATCCAAACCTCTAATTGAGAGAAAGAAATGAAGATTCAGAAGTGACGTACTTTGGCTTTGGGAATGGCCTCGGTTTCCTCACGCAAACGATCTTTGATCGCCTGTACTTGTAGCTCCATTCCCTTCAATGCCGCATCAATCGCCGACAAATCCGTAGCACTACTTGCCGGGTACACTGGAAACAAAGGCAGAATGTTAAGCTGACACGCCGAGTTCTGATTCGACGGAAAAAAAGTAATTTGAATCAAAATCGTAACATAAATTCCAGTAAAAAAAAAAAAGAAAGGAAAAAAAAATGTAGGGAAGCGAACTGAATTCAGATAGACTCACTGTTCCGTGCAATTACGAGTTCTTGTAGCTCAGCGATACGGGTGTTGAATGAAGATATCAGAGAATCCAGAGATGAACCAGCTTGCTTAAGATCCATCTTTCTCTCGCAAGATACTATTCTCCTTAAACAAATCGGAGCGATTGATATTGTTTTGTGATAACCGATATAGGGGATTTGAATTTTTTGGCGGGAAAGAGGAAGGGGGATTAGAAAAATGAAATTGCGCTTGCAGCGCGGAGTCCCGAAACTATCCTCTGAGTTCGGAGAACAGTGATTTTGTAAGTGACCGAATTGAAATCTTACATAGATCCAATGGCAAGGCAGATGCGAAACCAGACTCCGGGCCTAGCGGTACCATTTGCCATGTTTAGAGCACAACGTTGGCCCATCATTGAGCCCAAGAAGGGGCAAAATTTGGTCTGGACTGAAGAATATGTTACATTACTTATGTGGCATATAGTGACATTTACAAATGCTGGACAAATTAAAGAATCAGTTCAATATTTGCTAAGATTTTACTGAAATATATAATTCTACATTCAACAACAGAACAATTTCCTAAGACATTAATCCTGCCTTGTATTTTCCGTATCTGAAGAAATATTTTTCAAATCAGTGCAACATAAGATTCAATCAAGCTGCAACTGTAGAAACTGATGATGTATCCACATCTTACCTCTTATTTTACATTTGCATGTCGTATCAAATATGATTCTTCATGCTGATCAATGTTTACTTCATCTTTCATTAACATTAACCATTCCTGCTTTTGATTCATTTCCCTTACTATCACCCCTCTTATGCTTCTTTGCTTTTTTTTTTTTTTTATGGATTATGATTCATGATCCGTGAACCGTGAACCTTTATATATGCCATAAATTGGTTTGATTGTGTCATTTTCCAAAACATGAATAGCATGGCAGTTCACGACTAATAGAAATGAAAAATATGCGTAGGGAACCAAAATGCTTGCTTTTTATTGCACGCATATTTCGACGATGCCGACACCATTTCTGGTATTTGGTTTTGGAACTTGATCATTCAGGTTTCCAGGTAACCTACTTGTTGGTTAGCTCAAGTTCGATTATCAATGCTGTTTCGTTCTCATAATCTGCCAATTAATGCCCAACTTTGGCCATAACTAATTTAAAGAGTGTTGCAGTATTTTGACTTGCTAGTACTATTGCGAGATATATATATATATATATAGAGAGAGAGAGAGAGAGAGAGAGAGAGAGAGAGAGCAGCATATTTACTGAAATAATCCAGGATCAATATAAACTAAATTATAGACGGGAAAAAGGGGCTTGTAACTCATATTGATCCATAATCCTATGTTATATAGTCATATATAACTTGTCACTCCTATGCTGGAAAGATGAACATTTGAGCCCTAAGATTTTGAGGCTCTATATTTTGCAATGCCTGCTCCTGCTGGCAGCTAGCTAGCTTTCTTTCGGGGCTCTTCTGGACTGACAAAAAGAAGATTAAATTGTTTATCTTAGTTGTGAGAAGGAGGATGTGTCTTTGGTGATGAATAATCCAGGTTAAAACCAGGATGTTTTTGGCCATGTTTCCTATGAGGCAGCCGCCAAGAAACTGAAACCCTGGACTTGTTTGTTTGAACTGCACCTGAAGTTTTTTCTTTCTCATTCTCTACTGTCTTGTGGTTGACCTCAACCCGTTCCAGCTTTTGAGTGCTATCATCTGCATGAAATTCCTCGGCGTTTTCTTCTTTTCTGGATCGGAGTTCCCTGGATGAGGAAGATTTTGAGCGCAACACTACAACTGAGTTCTTATTGAAACCGTTCTTTATATCATTCTGCAAATAAAAGACCCCAAAGAAAGTTAAATAATTCGCACTATATGTATAACAAAACACCAACTTTAGAAGCTAGTGATGATGATTATAGTTGTATCTTGGACCAACCTTGACGGAGAAGTGAAGTTTATTTTCAATCTTATTGATTTTATTGTCAACTGCACGAAGGAGATGAGCACTACATGCATGCAGAGAAAGGCATAGAAGCAAAAGAACAAAAAAAGATGTGATTGACATGTTAAGGACAAATAACTAAGGAAGGGAACTCTGAATAGATTGAAGAAAGCAAGGAATTAAAATTCTTTGCCCATATATGTATAATATAAGAGCATTAAATCAAGTATATCCTTGTAGATAGAAGAGGATCTCACTTAGAACATGCAGATGTATGGGTCAAAAGAGGTTAAAAAAAAGATGAGATATGGGTGAGTGGCCTATTTATGTCCTTTTCTCTTTCGCATTTCAATCAATTGAGACATCCCCTCACCAGGGAAAAGAGAAACAACACAGAGCTTTCCTTGGGAATTATATATGGGAATTGAGAAGAATGAGAGAAGCGACGAAGAGTGTCCGAAAGAGCGACTTTTCTTTTGAAATATCAAAATAAATAAAGGATACATTGCGAGGATAAGTATAAACGGAATCAAATGACAAATAAGACAAAGAAATTCAAGAAAGGCGAGAAAGCTAATGTGTGCCTATATCTAGCTAATTGCGCCTTCCGAGGGACTCTAACGAAGCTCCTCTTGTCTCTCTCTAGTTCTAATTTAATTGCCTTTGCCCACCATTTGATCTTGAAATACTTAAAAATGAATATTCTAATGGTAAAACTGAAAGGTGGGAACGCTTTTCAGATCTAAGTCGGTAGAGAACAAAAATCTTCGATAGTGCTGCACTTAAGGACTGAAAATCTGAAATGTCCCCAACCCTAAAGAAAACAAAAACTAAGAAATATATAGCTTTTGGGTTCTTTACTTTTCGGATAATTTAAGAAAAAGATAGAGATTTGAATTGATGGTTGAGTAATTCATAAGCATGAAGCAATCCTGTGAATGGTCATTTGCCCTGGAATACTAGGTAATAAGAAAAGAATTACATTGGGTTCCTTGTTGAAACCATCTGCGAAGGGTCAAAAAGTGAACAGTGAAGGCACACATTGGTCCAACGAAAAGAAACAGTAGGATCAGACAACAAAGGAGACAAGGGTACATCGACCACCACCTCTTTGTTCATGTTGGGCGAAACACAAAAGGTCCCCTGAACCGTCAATACCGGGCATACATGACACGTGGATAGCACGCACGTGAGACATTCAATTGCCATGTGGACTCAGCGCCCCCATTCACCACGGCCGCCGAAATTCATTCCATCCTCCACTGGTCCTATTGGTGGAATAGCTGGCATTGGCGACGCCATTCTTAACCATTTTCACTTTTGTTACTATTTACCATCTTTTGTTATGTTCTAGCAAAAAAAAAAAAAAAAAAGCAGGTCATCCCAAAGCACTGAAACATGCTGAGAGAATCCCTGGAAGGTGCACGTACCAAAGCTTCACATTTCATGAATTAATATTAACAGTACAAACCTCATATTAATATTTTTGAAATGTGGATTCTTTTATATTTAATTAATTACTTCATAAATTTTAAAATTAACCTATTATAATGAGTTAAAGTAATTTCAATTCAATAAAAAGATTATAAAAATAAAAACTAAAAATAAAATAAATATATGTGTGATTTTTATTTATAAAATAAATATTTTGCATTTGCAGGAAATTTTCAATTCATTACATAACCTAAAAATAATAATAATAACAGCAACTTACTCAGTACATAACCATTTTTTTTTTTCACTTTAAAAGAAAATTTTATTTTCTTATATTTTCAAAATATTAAATTTAAAATTCTCTTTGCTCTCGTTAACATAAATTATTGGCGGTGGCCTGCAGATAAACATTCTCATGCCGAAAGCATGCATTTTGCATTGATGTTTTGCTTATATCACGCATTTTGGAGTTGGAAGGTTGGCGGTGGTTTCGTGGGGGATGTTTATGTTTGTTGGGTTTAGGAGGGAGCGACGGCGGGACATGCTCGGGTTCCTAGAGGGATGGGGATTCGGGCAGGGGAGGCGTTGACAAATCGGCAACAACCGAAATGTTTCGTGAAAGTCAAGCATTCTCGGTTGGCTCAGCTTCCGTTGTCTCCACGCCAATTTTAGCTGAATACTAAATTCATTCTGCCCATCTCTCGGCTCATTCATATATTAGAGATATGCATTCCTGATCCCGATTTCCAAGTTCTAACCTAGTAGTTTGCTATTACAGAGTTGGATTTTTCATCACTAAACTCTAAACCAGGAGAATCTGTTAAATATTAACCATCAGTCATACTTACAAATTGGATTGAATGTCATAAAAAGGACCAGGTGCAGCTCTAGGCAGCTCACGTGCGTTCTGAGACGAGCAAGATTGCAGATTAGGATTTCGTTAACCTTTTAGTAGCTTTTAGATTTAAACTTAAGTACAAATAATCCAATTAACTTTTTATCCACTTATAGATTCAAACTCAAAACATGAATAATTGAATTTAAAATCAACATAAAAATTAAACTCTTTTTTTATCAATAATTTAATCAAACAAACCCGAATAGTTCAAAATTTTATTTTGAATCGAATTCAAACTTTAAAAAATTAAATCCAATCTAATTCGAACTGGACTTCGAACATCAATTTTTGAATAAGCTTAAACTGTTTCTACATTTTGAGCTCGGCTCAAATATTACACTCCGGCTCAATTACACTCCCAAAGGGATTTGAATATTAAAAAATGGTTAAACAACAGCGGAACATAGGATGGTTAAAAATGCTCATAATTGGAGATGAAACACTTTTAAATTGTCAACTTTTGTCAATTCAACCGATCATCTTGGAAATTGACAATGCTAATTGCAGGGATATAACACACTTCAAGGAAATTTAGATTCTCATTGGTCCGACAATATAGTCTGCTGAGAAGCTATATACAAAGAAACTATACACGTAAAGACAGAAAAGGTCATATCATATACATATATATAGGCAAAATGCCACAATTATTAATTGTTTAATTAAAGGACAACTTTAACATGGAAACAAGGTCCCTGCATGATCTGCTAGCCAAATGTATTTTCCCCACTGTATGTAACATACAGAAATCCATCTTCATCCTTCTTTTCATCATAGATGGTTGACATAATTGCTCCTGCAATATGATAATAGCTAATTAGTCAGAAGATTGAAATTCTGAAATTGAAAAGGTGACATATTAGCATTTAGCATATTCAAAAAGAAAAGAAATTTGCGAATACAGATACCTGTCGGAGGGAGGACGCTGTCCACAAATATGAAGATAGCCTTTTCGGCGCTCAATTTAATTCTCTTCCGGATTACATAGACAAACTGACCCACTGTCAGATCAGCCGGGACTAAGTATCTGTAAATTATTTAATCAAGTCATTATAGAAGTATCCGCTACCTATATTTCAATTGTTTTGAAGAAAATAAGCCCCGTACTATTATAGGTTCTGAAAAGTGGATGGCAAAATTGTGTTGATCAATGGACTTAAGATGCAACCATACACTTGGTGGCCAGCAGTTACTAATAAATCGTAATGATGATAACAAGGAATAACATAACTCAATATTGAGGAAACTTGGCATGAAACAGTCGCTTACTTCTTCTTATCAATGTTAGGAATGTCACTTCTCTCTGCCTTCTCCACAATCACCTAAAAAGCACATGGGTAAATATCAATAGAAGCAAGATTGGTGTATCACAAATTTATAAATTTCTCTTTTGCCTTATGCATGGATGAAAAGCCAAACATGCATAAACCAATTTAAGCAGGCTCCATTGTAACATTACACGGCTTAATTATGAAGTCCTTTTCTATTGATTGCCATTACAGGATAAATACATCATCCACTATAAACTTTCAAGTTCTTGAGTTACATGCTTTCCACCTTCTTTCTTTAAAGGGATTTGTCTTCCTCTTCCCCGCCAGGAAGGGGCATGATATTTGAGACAAAGCGCTTGAGTTTCATGCTTTCCTTCCTTTCTTTAACGGTTTTTTTTCCCCTTTTCTCAGCAGTGAGGGACAGGGCATTTTAGACTCAGGTTTAATCTTCATGAAACTTTAAAATAGGAAACGCATAGACCACACATTACTATTAGCTGTTCTGCTTTAGCCATGCCCAAATAAGCAAAACTTTTACTTTTTCTCCAGCTCAGAACAGGCACCAGTTTTGCCAAAACGAAAAGTTACATTATATCTGTTTTACTTCTGCAATAATATCTAAAGGGTAATGAGAGTCTTGCCAATATCAATGCTCATCTGTTGCTTACAATCATCAAGTCACATACAAGAACATGCATTAAACAAAGTATATAACTGACATTAACACAATAGATATCAATATGCCTCAAACACACCATCATAAGTCTTACTCGCAAAATGGTCATCCGTTAACATATATTTAAAGTAAATGTTAACCGGTACTACAGGTCAAGGCAATGCAAGCCTGATTTAGGTTCCAAATCCTTAAGTCAGAGATGAAAAAAGATCCAAATTTCAACAATATTATTATTACAACCTCTGTAACTTAGCCAATTGAATTATTTGGTTGACAAAGGCATGCTTAGTTTGTACAAAATCAATTATAAGATAAATGGATAGCTAGCAAAAATTCTAGCCCAAACTTAAAAAGCTAAAATGCAACTACATGCACAGGGGCTAGACAAGGCATGGATCAATCAAAATTGTTCTTTTAACATCAGCAAAAAATGTGGAAAAAAGACAAGGTTAAGCGTTAATTCTTACCGGAATTCTATCTGGGTATTTTCCCCTAATCCTGGCAGCCTCAGCACGCCTTTTCTCTGGATATCAAGAATACATAAATGAATGAAACCAACCAAACAATCGCTAAATCGATAAGAAGTACTAATCCTAATACACGATCATCAGTAACATACCAAAATCATGCTCAATCTTGAAGCTGCTTTTAGTCATTATGCTGATATCACTGCAGAACAAGCAAAGCAAACCTTAAAGTCAACTGATAACCAATTTTTAGATATTACCTTTAACAAAAACCACGAAATTTAAAGTAGAAATTCAATTCAAAATCAAAATAACAGATTATTTAATTTCAAATAATTAAAAAAAGAAAGGAAGACGAGATCCCGATCATCCTAAATTCATCACTGAAAGAACAAAAACCCCAAACTTCAACATACGAAACTGGTTCGATTTTGAGGAAGCGAAGGACAACAATCCAAGGATTAATCTTTTTGTTTCTTTCTCAACAGATATCAAAAATAAAATCAACAAATCAAAAGAGATTGAAAATAAACAAAACCAAAAACAAAAGAAGAAAAAGAAAAAAAAAAGGGGGAAAACTTACGGATTGAATTAAAGTAATGGATGATGAAGAAATCAACTAACCGATCGACTTGCTGAGCTGTTGTCTTCAAAGATTAAAAGAAAAAAAAACAAAACTCGTAATAAATTGGAGTGCGATGCTGGATTACTTTAGATACCCCTTCATTTAATATAGCTTTGGACTTCGCAATCCCCTGCGGTGAGCCTCTCCTTCTCTTCTGTCAGCTTGCTTGCTAACCAAGAATGCCACGTAAGTCTTATTCGGCATTTGGATTTCCTTAAACTATACAAAACCTTATCCATCTAACTAGATTGTTTCCCCACTTTAGTCGGGACGACGTTTTTTTTTTTAAAAAAATAAATATTGAATTAACCTTAAAAGTTAATGTAAATAATATTAACCCATAATGATTTATCCAATATTTTTAAATTTATATGTTTTTTATAATTATAAAAATTAAACATTTCCATGTAGCGTTGTACAATCTTCTCAAAAATTCACATTTTTAGAAAATTTTTTTTAAAAAAATTATTATTAAAATAATTTAATAAATTTGATTTTGCCCAGAATTTATTATATTACCAAAAATGAGGCAAAAAGGTGTTTAAATTGTTACTAGTTTTATTGGGTTAAAAGTTAATTTTGCTTTTAAGGAAGATGTGAGGTTGGGTCACATTTGATTATGATCCAATTCGTTTTTCCATTTCATTTTTATTTCTGCCTTCCTAATTT
>JBBYHO010000020.1:9784360-9801534 GCA_038382025.1 Adansonia gregorii | reverse complement strand
AAAAAAACAAAACAAAAAAACAAGAAAAATAAAATAATTAAAAAAATACATGGTGGGAAATCGCCACCAGATATGGTGATTTCTCAATTGTTATCGACTCCGGTGATCGGATTTGTGAAATTTTATAATTCGAGTGAAATTAGTTGAGAAATCGCTATCTGATTTGGCGATTTTTCAACTAAATAGAGAAATCGCCATTTCAAATAACGATTTCTCAATTGAATTGAAAAATTAATTTATTTCGATAAATAATCTCATTTCAACATATTTTAATAAATAAAAAAATTTACATTATTTTTATAAAAAAGTCACAGATCGTCCCATCTTGTTTTCTAAGTAATTAACTTCACTGATTAAAGTGGATCCACGTTAATTTCATGCGATTATAATTTTCTCTTCTGAACTATCACTGTAGAAAAGTAGTTAAGGTCGGCGCCAAATCCAGATTAAAGGATCACGTGAAGGTTTTAGTCATCCCGAAGCTTTTGATATCACACGTATAATATATTATAATATAATAAAAAATATATAATATATTATAAATATATTAAAATTTTTGTGGTAAAATTAATTAAATAAATATATCATATTTTAAATATAATTATAATAGATAAAATAAATAAATATAATACAAATATATGTGATTCATGATGTTTTTTCTATGGCTTCGTTTGAGTCATGATTCGTATTTAAGTGAAAAAAATAATAAAAAAAGAAAATATATTAGAAAAGATCTGACAAAATAAGATTTTATAAGTTATTTTACGTATTTAATATAAATATATTTAATTTTTTATATATTTAAAAAAATATTATTCACATCATATTTAAATACCTTACAAATAAAAATATTTAAAAAATTTAAAAAAAATCCAAATAGACTGCAAAAATCATGATTGTGATGGAGCTGGTAAGTCCCTGTTTAGCTTATGGTTTATATTTTTCCAAAGCATGACAGCAGAGACAACTATTTGGTCTAACTCAGGAATTATATGTGAATTTAACAATTCCAAAATGTTACAAGTTGTTTTAAAAAAATGTTCTATGAAGATTTTGAATTATAATTAATTTCAAAATGTCGCACTGCCACATATTAATGTGGACGTACGTCCTTCAGTTCATCATCATAATAGCAACTAGCGAGAACGTCAAATTAGCTATGTTTAGTAATACACTTGGTATTTTCCTTTTTTGTTAATTTAAATAAATACTTTTTATTTTTCGAAAATATTACGTATATCTTTTTGCATTTCTTAGTACATGGTAATGTCACTCTAATTATATGTTGTTAATAATGATATTCTAAAAGTTAAAACATATTAAAAATAATTGTTTATAAAAAACATTATTGTGTAATTAATACATTTAAAATATATATATATATATATAGTCTAATATATTTTAATATTTCATATACTTAAGAAGCCATAAACCCTAAGGTAGATTGTTAATCCATCATCAAATCAGTTATAGTCAGTCACCCACCCATGAGCCATGACCCAACAGCATTTCTTCAGATCCAAGTTGCTTCAAACTCTCTCATCCCTTAGCTGAATGCAGCCTTACCTTCCCAAGTACCAACCTCCTTATTTCTACAAATATTATATGGTATCCAACTTAACCCTAGCCCCTATATTATCATATATAATATTTTTCAAAACTGATATTATTTCCAAAAAGATTCAACTTGTTTGGACGTCCGAAAAGTGGAGTAGGTCTAGAATAGCAGAAAATCATGTACCCTTTTTCTTCATTTCATGAATAAAAGATCATGTCTACACTTCCCCAGGTTCAAGCAAAGCATTCAAATTAAAGAATACTCTTAACATTTGTTTACATGTAGAAATGATACTATGGAAGAAGCCGATACTTCTTGTTTGGTACTGAAAAGTGATATTCCAAAGGAAACAGACAAAAAAAAAATAATAGATGCTAAAATTTATACCGAAGATATTTTAAATATCATCTTTAAAAAATTACTATATATATATATATCAATCAAATTAAATTTTTGAGAGTTTTGAAGCCAATGCTCCTGTGTTACAAGAAGGATTCACTTGTAAAAAAGGGTATAAAAAGTAGAAAGAAATTAACAAAATAAAAAATAGAGAAAAAATCATCTATTTCACCAACCTCCAAGCATCGCAACAGACAGAAGGTCTATGTTCTTAATCGAAAGATAGCAACTGCATTTTGCTTTTACTTAAAGTTATATAAAATAAAGGCCTGCAAGAGAAAAACGGAATGCAAACAGCACAATGGAGAGCCAAATTCTGCATCCAAAAGTTGCAGCATTACAACCTGCAGAATGGGACCTGGAAGATATCCGCATGGCCTTCTTCAAATGCACCAGATGGCAAGTAGAAGAAACTCTGGATCCGATCAACTGCCCTTTCCATTACTTTTGCGATAGCATTTACCCAGGGAATTATCCGCCAGCGGTCGATGTTCTAGTTCTTCTCCTTTCAGCTGCTTCTTACCTGGCAACACTATTCATCACGTTGATCGATATATCAAGAAGAAGGCGGCCTTGTCTCAGTCAGTCCAAGAGATTCTTGCTGCCATCAGGTCCACTGTCACTCCCGCTAATCCTATTAGCACTAGCCAAGGGTTCACGTATCGAAATCTTGTTTCCTCTCTCGTCCATTGCTCCAGCAATTCTTCAACTGGTTCAAATCTCTGCGCTAGCCTTTGACATTGGAGCTGATAAGGACCCCAGGTACGCATTCCTGGAGGCTTCCACCATTTCAGGGATTTTGCATGCAAGTGTGTACCTGGATTCCATTATCCTTCCTTACTACACAGGCATCGATGCCCTAGCATCGTCAACGTTTTCCGGGGAGTGCCTGTCCTGTGTGTGTCGTAAAGAGGTTTTGGTTGCCGGAGGGAAATTGATCTCCTATCGGGGATTATCGGTTACTACATTTTGTGTCATGGGAGCTCTGTGTTTAAGGATTATTTGCAGGCTGTCATCAGTAGAGAACAAAGGGAAAATCTTATCAATCAAGTCCCTATCGGAGAGTTTAGCCTGGATCTTGATCACCAAAGATTGCATTTACCTGGCAGCAAACTCTCCGTCTCCGCCAGAACAATTACCGCTCCGAGCGGCTGCTTTTGCAAGCATACTAGTATTAATTGGCCTTCATGGACTCAGGAAGTTCTGCACACGAATTATGCAAATGGCATAGCCGGCATTGATGAGTTTAGGTTTTTCAATCACCTGTTGAGGAATTCATTGTTCTTCTGCTGCCTCATTATTACCAACCGTAGAAATAGCTGTGCTATAAGTTGGATGGTTAGGGATCGCTCGAAGACACCATCAATGTTGTAATTAGAAAAACCCAATGTACAGTTGAATTCCCATCATTGCCTCGTTGTAGAACAAATTAGCTGATTGTTTGGCCCTACAATCTCTAATGCAAATGATACAACGGAGCCAACACCTATTTCTTTTCTTCTTTCTGGTTCTGTTTGTATAAATTTTTTTTATTTAAACAAGGAAATGAGAAAATTGAGTGACAAGTTGTTCTTATATCTACCATAAACTCCCTGACAAAAAAAATCTGGGTTTCTATTTTATTCATAATTTTTTCTCACATCATAATCATGTCAAAATATCATATACTTCCATAAACTTTTACACGTTTACGCGTTGATGTCATACCATCCTTTGTGCCCGTGTAATTGTGTCCGAAATTGCCAGATTATCATGATTATGAATTCTCCATCCAAAAACAATATAAATTTTTTCCCACATAAATACACAATCTGCCAAAACTGATCATATAAATTTAACAACAATCAAACAGTAAGGATCTCAGCACAAGGGAAAATATATAAATATCGACTTAATTTTTTTTTCCTCATTATGGATACCCGCCCTCTTTTAATAGAAGACTGTTGCATTTGCGCAAGCAATCGAAAACATGAATCAAATTCAAAGGAAAAAATATATATAAATATCGACTTCAAATTTTTTTTCCTCATTATGGATACCCGCCCTCTTTCGATAGAAGACTGTTGCATTTGAGCAAGCAATTGAAAACATGAATCAAATTCAAAGGAAAAATCTCCTCCGGCTGGTCTCCATTTCAGGCTGACATTCAACAAATGGGAAAGAATAAATGCAAGTAATGAGACTGACAGAGATGGCAATTTAACATAGAAAACTTGGTAACAAGTAATTACATTGTCAACCCACTCGTATTCGCCGCCTTTGGTATCAAATGTCCCATGTTGTAGGCTTACTAACTTTAGTGTAAATGAGGACCACACCTGCAAGTTTTGTCAGAACTGTTAACGGGGTGACATTTTTCCGGCCATAGAAACATTTTTACGAGTTCAAACGCCGGATTATCAACAGGCCAAAACCATGTGACTAAGAGCAGTAAAGACAATTCTAGAGGAAAAGTTGACTCGAATGATTATGATACTCCTTCGAAAGGGTAAAAGGATTTAGTAAAACCAGAACTAGCAAAATTATTTTCAGAATCTCTAAGTACAATTCTAATAACAGAAACCGGGATGGAAACAGACCTGAAGATGACCAATTACGTTTTTCTTTAGTAATGCTCTCACCCTTGGCATCCTTTGCCATTTTTCCTTTTAAGTCACTCTGTTTGCTCTCCTTGGTTTCAAATATATACCTGATTGAGTGAATGATAATGTATCAGAAAGAAATTCATACAATCATCAATTACTTAACTTGCAGTAGATTCAGAGGACAGGGAAGCACACCTATAATGTCGGAAGAATATGAAATCTCGTTGAGTGTGAAAGGTTACAGCTCACCGACCTCGAAAATTAGGAACTTGGGGAAAAAGTGATTGAATTAGCCTAGACAGTACAAATCAACAACAAAAATAGAAACTCTCAGACAGAAAAGCCTACAGAGGGAGATCATAAGATTGGAATGAAGGCTAAAACACACATTTTTCACAAGAACAAGCTTGTACTTTCAGTATAACCATTTAGAAAAGAGAGGGGGCGTGCAATTTGTTGCAGAATCTAAACATTCGGTAATTGACTATAAAATAGAGAAAAGTACACAACCTCCCAATACGATGATCCAGATGAGTCGTGAAGTTATTTAACACTAGCTCACGCCTATGACTGGTAGGATTTCCATGATTCAGCAAGAACAAAAATAGAGGCAGTTAAAATGATTATAGTAACAACTCTTTTCCTAGAAATCCAACATTCAGACAAGAAATACAAGTCATCTCCAAATCAGTAGGATCGAAAACCACACAATTGCATGAAGTATAGCTCACATAAGGTAAAAAATCAATTTTCTACCTTAATATCCTTCCTCCAAACTAGACTCGAAAGCTTGAATGTAGGCCCATCAGGCAATCCAATGATTAGAAGAGCATCTACATGTTCGCCAAACCAACTAGTCAGCTATAATTCTCAAAAAGTATGCAAAGCTTGAGCCACATAAAATGAAGTCCAAGAGCACAACGGAAATAAGACAATTGTGAAGAAAATCATAACACAAACCTGGTTCTCTTCAGCTGGTGTGAACTACTATAATTGATGTGAATTCATTGTCATTTGCATATTCCGCAATCTGCAGTAATATGACCACATTATCTTCAAAAAGATAATTCTAAACGCTACTTTCTAACCCCATTTTTTTTATATCATCTTACAAAAGAATAACTCAAGAAAATGATTATAAGCATCATCTTTTTCAAATCATAAGTTCCTCCCTTATAATAATGAGCATTGGGGATCACCGAAAGCAATTCGGAAATTAAAGCAGGTCCCCTCTGAAGACATGGTTATCCGTAAAAACATATATGTATCAGAATACTTAATAAGACAAAATTCTTCTAAATGTAGGTAAAAACAATGGAAATGAAATGAAATATGCCTTTTTTTATGCACAGTTTAATCATTAATTAAGAATGACTAAGATAAAAAAAAGCACATGCAGTAGAATTGAAACGGCAAGCTTTGATTAATATCTTCGGAGTGCGAACATGCTTTAGAATCGAGCCAAATTCATCTGCTTCATTACCAGCAAACAATTGATATAATAATTAAGGAAAAAAGTTTATAATTTACTATTCAGATTTCAAAAATTTTAGAAAAAAAAAACAAATCTTTTTCCAATAAAAAAATAAATCAATAAATTCACCTCTACCTCATCAGGCATGCAAACAGCCTCGTCTGCCTCTCTCGAGTTTTCAATAGTGCGAGGGATTTGCATCGGTGGAGACTGTAAAAAATAAATAAATAAATAAAAATTCAGCAAAATTTTCCTCCATTAAAAATTATAAAAATAATAAAATAAGGAAATATGGGAAGACCTCTTCTCCGAGCTCGAGAGCGTGTTTCTCGGCGGCGTCGCGAGCTTCTTTTGGTGCTTGAGTCTGGCGTATACAGCTGATCTCTTCTCCTTGTTCTTTATGGAGAAAATAAGTATCTCAACCCTCTCCTTCATCATTTTTTTTCTTACTGTTTTTGCTTTCGTCATCTCCTATCATCCCTTCTTCTTCGCTGTTACTTCTTTTCCGCCCATCTTTCAGGCTTCGTTGCCTTTCCGGTGAATCAATACAAAGTACGTTGATTCCTTACTTAGGGCTTTTAGGGTTCATCCATTCATGTGCTACTGTGAACTCTGAAAGACGAGTGGCCTGTTGGATTTAATCGCTTTAATTAAATAAATATATATATATATATTATAAAAAAATGTTTGCTAAAATCCCCTTAATTTATTTATTTTAGATCCAATCCAATCTCAGATTAATGTCTTTTTTTTTCAAATATTTCTCTAAGCCCAAACCGATTTCAATTGGGCGTACAGATATTTATTTGAATTTTATTGGGCGACTAAAATCGTTAAATAAATTGAAAATAATATTTATTTACACAGCTTAATCAATAATTTATACAAAGGTAAAATTCCTTTTTTTATTACACATGAATAAAAAAAATATTATTTTGCTTATTTTTACACATAAAAGGTAAATTATTTTGCTTATTTTAGAAGCTATATGCATGTTTTTTTAACTTCTAGTTTGAAATTTTAATTTGATCTTTTTTAATTAAATATCTACTAAATGTCACATAAAGAACTCCAACAACTCTTGAACATCTTTACAATAATAATAATAATAGTCCATTATTACCAGTTAAAGTGGCATTTAAGAATAATATATAGAAGACGAAGTCCTAGATTGATTAGCCGTCTGATCTATCAAACATTTGGAACTTATCTTATTGGGAGTCCGACAAGAATTATAGCGCCCCATGCCGCTATTCCTAAATAGCTACCTACCCTTTATATTTAGGGCAAGATATATCCATTGCGCTTGAGAGTAACAGTTAGTTACTTTGACTTTAACCAGCAGAGTTCTTGCTCCAGAGGACTTGGCCATCAATGGCAGAGAGATGTTGATCATCAAGGCGCTTCCATGTCTTGATTGACTTGACACCCCCCCAACCTCCTTTCTCCGCCTTCTCTAAGGATGCTACCACCACCCTGGCTCTCCTGGGCCATCCAGCTTTCCCATAGGCATGGTATCCAAAACCCCCAGCATAACACAGTTGTATACCAGTCAATTGACCGCAGAAGTCGTTGAGGTGATCATGACCCGTAAAAACAGCCTTCACATCGCCCGCTTCTACCAAAGTTGTGAAGAAGCCTGAGTTCACAGAAGCAGAACCAATGCCTTCTTGCCTTTCTCCAGTGAAGTTCGATGAGTCGAAACTAGCAAATTCAGGCAGTGGGATGTGAAAATACACAAGCCCAGGTGCAGATGATTTCTGAGCCTTTGGTGGGCTCATGTAGGCTCTCTGCAATATAAACAAAATGATTCATTAATTACTAAGATGGCATCCAATCGTCGATTAACAAAGACTTTCGATCGACAAAGACTTAGGCCTTGAGACCACAGGTCAATCGAGCAACTTCAGAGTTCAGACAGACATGCTTGCTATTTAGTAGTTACCAAAGAAATGGCCTCCAAAGTCCAAATATTGTACAATTAGAGTCTAAATGAGGTTCTTACCCTAAGTTTCGCAGAAATGCGTTGAAACCATAACTGCTGAGAGGGTTTAATCCAACCATAGCCAAGGATAGCAGGAACGGTGGAGTAATCTCCACTGTCAAGGAAGTAAAGGTTGAGTACTGATTTGTTTGCAAACCCAGACCCATCAACTCCACCAACCTCCAGGTTATAGTTGCCAAAACCATCGATAATATGTGCTTCGGAAGGATTGAACTGAGACAGAGTGTGCTTCATTCCAACTATGTGTTTCATAACCCCTTCCCTCGATAAGGTGCCTTCCTGGTCATGGTTCCCCAAAACAGCAGCCCATGGAATTCTTGCATCAATTGCAGGGGCAAATGCTGCATTCAATGAGTTGGCTGAATCCTTGGCATCAAATGCAAAGATATTATCCCCTAAACATACACGAAAACAATTGCATCGAGTGAATTTGGATATCTATCACCACAAACGCAAAAATTTTTCAACAATGCGATCTAGATAATTACTAGATGAAGATTAAATTCTTCTCAGTTTCATCTCACAAAGATCAATTTTTTTCTACAAGTAGCCTTACTTTCTTCAAGTAATACGAAAAGGGTCTATTAGATTACCAGTGAAGACGATGAAATTGGGTTTCTCAGCTTCGATCAAACGCTGGATAAACGCGCTAGTGTTGAGGTCAGAGCAACCATGAACCTGATTAGGCAATACATTCAAACACGGCGTTGTTTTACCATCAGCATAGTGCATGTCCGCCACTTGTAGTATCTTAAACTCCCCGTTCCGACCAAACCTAAGCTTCTGCTGCTGCTGCTGCTGCTGCGGAGGGCGTCGCCTCGCAGCAGCCGAGACGTTAATGGGTGCAAAACATACCAAAAGCACAGCCATCGCAACAACAAAACCATGAAAAGGAAGTGAAGCACGTAGTTTCCTCTTGTTGATGTTCAAAACTGAAGAAGCTTGCGCCATTGTTGTTTTTTTTTAGTTCACTTTTTCAGGGTTCACAATTCTTGGAATCTTGAGAGGCTTACTCCTAATTTTTTAAGTCAATGAGAGTTTCCAATCAAACTTAACAAGCAAACAAAAGATAGGATCACACTCACGCGAGCCCCATATCTTTAGTAAATTTAATGTTATTTCCTCGTCATAGTTTGCAACGAGGATATTTCGAGTTAATGTTTTGGCCGATAGCAGGAGACAGTTCAAAATCTTTTTCAAAGCATTTAACATTATGGCAGCTAAGATTATCTTTTACTTAAATCTGGTTTTGACTAGATTTTTTACTAATTTTGGTTTCAAAATTTCCAGAAACAATTACCATCACTTACAATTAACAATTATTTAATCTTAATTTTTATTAGCTTATTGTTAAGCTAAACTTGAGTAAGTATTGTTTTCTTTAAATAAAAAAATATGTTGAAAGTAGCCCAAAAAACATCTTCAAAAAAGAGGATGAAACTCATCATTGAGCTTTCCAGAAATGGTACTACATGCAATGAATGCAGTAGTAATTTTTGTTCCTACCGTCTATAGGCTGCTTTTAATGCCATAACTATAGCAATCAATCCAATACTACTTTGTCAGCTGCAGTCAGCGGCTTTTCTAATTTTTGTGTTTTGAATGGCTGTTTGCTGCTAATTCGTGTGTGCGCGAGTGTGTATCTGTACAAGTTAATTTCTGATTTCTGATTTCCGATAAAATATTTGGTTTTAACTTATTTCTACGTTATATTTTGCATTAACGTTGAAAGGCTTTTATATTGTCGTAAGTAATATTTATCAAATCACTTGGGCTTAGTCAACTAAAAGCCAAAAACCATCAAGGTTACCTTTTTGAGAAAATATCAGTGATGGATCGATATCACGTAGAATAGAACACGACCGACAAAATCAGCATCAGTTCATTGTATTTTCTGCAGCTTATAAATTTAAGTGCCGGTTGATTTGTTCTGCAACTGTTTATTCCATCACCATGAAGTTTAAACTCTGCTCATTACGAGAAGAAAAACCAGCAATAACAAAGACAGTCATCGCATCATGAATGACTCATTTTCTACTTCCTCCTGTATACTAGTCTATTCAACACTAAAAAGATATCTTAAACAATTCTTACTTTTCTTGCCTCTAACCTTTGGTTAGGACAATTTCATTGTCTTCTTATGATTTTTATCTTCAAATCCCTTTAATAATGTTAGAAGTGTGCACCGGCTATATCAAATCGATAAGCAAGCTGTATATATAATATTTCCATCTATTGAAATTCTTTGTCAGCAGGCCAATTAGCATCTTGATAAATTTCAACCATTCATTGCCATTTTTTTTTCCCGTAGTCTAAATTTCTTCTTTCACATTTATCAATTATCTCTGCCCAAAAGTGAGAACAAAATGCAACAAAAGGAAAACAGAGATATCACACTTACTTAGACTTGGCAATCTTAAACACAATAAAAAAAAAAACAATAAATCACGACATAGAGCATAACATTTCTCAAGTTGTGAGGTGGCACTATTGCCGTCTCTATGCGAAAAGACCAATACAGATAGGTAGTTCAAGAAAATAAAACCAAAAGAAATGGATAAGAATACATGATGAAGATGAAGCAAAAAGAAAAGAACCTTCGCCTGCTGCAAATATGCTCTAATCCTACAAACTACTCGACAACATTCCATCCGAGATCCGACCAATGGCTATTGGCAGTATCTGCCAAAGCATAGAACAACCAAAATGAACTTGACTTTTAGAAGAAGCAACCTTCAGAGGAAGAAACAAAGCTAATATGAGAATAATGAATCTTTAACCAGACCCGATGAAAACTCGGGGTTGGCCAGACAACCCCTCATTCATAAAGGTCCATTGCCAGTTGCAATATCCCTTTTTATTGCTCCTATAATCCATTTGAGAACAAACCACTATAACGACAAAAAACATGTGCATCAGAAAATATTTATTTGTGTTCAAGTTCAGCGCAAAAAGATTACCAATAAACTGTGGAAACTTTACCTGAACCCCAATAATAACAGGAATCCAAATTTTTCCCTTATCATTTGCGTCAGACCCATCTACCAGCTTCTTGCTAACTACAATTGCTTGACTCTTATTTGTTGCAACACCAGTGATGACTTTTACTAAGTTTGGAACCCAAGCATCACCATTGGGAAGAATCTGCATTGAAACAAAATATATTTATCAAAGAATCACGGCACTTATTTACATGAAAGGTAGTAACTTCAGAGCGCAATACAAAAACAGAAAAAGAAAAGAAAAAAGGATGAAACCTTTTCTTCTTTGTCATTTTTATTGCACCTCCCACTGTTTTCAACCAAAACAACAGGAATGACAGAATCCTACAAGCATCAAAACCAAGGAAATATCTGAAAATGTAATCAGAGCACTCTAAGCATAATCATCAAAAAAGAAATGGTAGTTAATTAAAATAAATTTACAAGCTAACATATGATATATCCTTCTCAGAAAATGCAGTCCAGTTACAAGCGGCCTGTTAATTTTTTTTTCTTTCTTTTCCTTGAAATTTTCCCCACTGTTTGAAGCAAGAATTTCCATATGCAGCATTAAGTAACATGAAGTGAAACCCAGATAATCATTTTAAAAGTGTTGACATTCAGGTTATAATAACATCTGCTCTCTGATTATTGCCCACCAACCAGAAACTATCCATTCCAAAGGCCAAACTGCTATGATGGGAATAAAGTATATATATTAGGCAAATATTGAAACCACCCATACCGATTACTCTTTGTCCCCCAAAACTAACAAGTACCAATTTTCCCCTGTTTGTGGAACCTAAGACAAAACCATGACTTTCACAACTTACAACTAACAAATGACATACAGCATGCAGAGCAGCACAGTAGGAAATGTTACCATGACAGATAAGTTTATCTCTTCAAGTCAACCTGTCCAACACCTTTCTCGTGTCTCAAAGATAAATTTGAAAGAAAATATATATATCAAAATCTCCCCCCCCCCCCCGATTTAAATTCACTCAAATTATTTGAATAATGACAAAAGAGGTCAATCAAGCTGGCATGTGATGGGCAACAGAATCCTATGCTATTCGTATAATTGACTGAGGGTAGCTGATATTGATGGTTTACAGTGAGCATCAAAATCTAAAATGTAAAAAACCCACTTAAAATGAGCTCTCTTACATTAGGAAGCCGAATGAGAGGAGATTAGGAAGCATCAGCTAGAGAAGTGGAGAATGTTCATGGTAAGTAATTTGTTTCTACAATAAGCATCAACAATCAGAAGCTGAATGAATTTCTAGATCAGAATTCAAAAAAGCTTAACCGCTTCTATCTCAATGGGCATTTTTTGGGTGTTTGTGAAAGAACATTTCCTTAAATTAAAGGCAAATCCTAGGAGTGGGAAACCAACTCAGAGCTCTTCTGCTGTCTCATAGCTACCAAGTACCTACTGCTCCTCCAGTGTGCGAAATAATTCAACTCTCTACTTCAGCATATTACAATTGAGTGGCAAAAAAAAAACATTTAGTTGGTACATCACACAATTTTTAAGAAAAAAATAAGCTTCTCACTTAATGTTAACCTGTTCAACACCTTTACTTAGGCAATCCAAACATGTCTCCAACATTAAAAAGAATAAAAAACTTGAAAGAGAATACATACCTCAAAATCCTTTTTCCTAATCCGAGCTCCCATACGAATGGCCTTTAGCACACCCTCAGATCTTTTAGACGAGAAAAAATCATAATTCAATCCATCCGGTGGAGAAAGCTGTGCATGAGTGAGCACAAGCAAACTTTTGTGCCAAATTTCTTTGCCAAAACTGTTGGTGATAGCCCTAATAATCTGCTTATCCAAGTCATCCACTCTATATGCATCCAGGCGGTCAACATAAAGTAAAACATCTATGGTCTTATTCAAAAGAAACCTGCATAATAATTACAAGATTTTGTTCTTAGCCAAAATGAACCATACCATGTGGCAAAACTAATCGTAACAAGAAAATATCACTAATATCTATTGAGAATTAGTCAATTAAACTAAATTCATCAACCAATAAATAAGATTCTAACTTTGACAGATAGTACTAACCCTTTAATCAACTCAAGAGCTTGGTGATTGACATATCCAGCCTCTACAAGTCCAGGTGTATCGATTACATTCAATGTAAACCCTGCCCAGGTGCGTGAAACCATCACGGGTCTTAGCCCCTCTGACTGTAAAACAACCAAAAACAATGACAATTTCAAACTTATTAAATCTAGAACAGCAAATAAGAATCCACCCAAGAATCCAAATGAACAGATCAAAGCAGTACTTACCTGGAAAGCAGCGACTCGAACAACTTGCTCTCCAATGAGAGAATTGATAGTGGAAGACTTTCCTACACCGCCTTTGCCCATAACAAGGATAGTCAAAGTGTTTACATTCTGCAAATTTTTGCAACAACAAAAACAATCTTTAGTAAATATGCTACTAAGTCAAAGTAAATTAAAGGGATTAAAGGGTTTATAGAAACCTCTTGCTTCAATTTGCCCAACAATTCAAACAATTTCGTTTGTGTAGCAGCGGGGAATTGTTGAAGACCGAGCCATTCACGAGGCAGAGAGGTACCCATTACAAAAAACTGCATCAAGTTCAAAGAAACCAAATCAAAAAACAAAAACCGCAATAAAAGAAATAAACCCTAAACCCCAACAGTGGATAACATGCTACATGCTAGACCCATTTTGAATTGCAGCTAAAAAATAAAAAACAGAGAGATGGGTCCGTTTTCTTTTCACAGATAGTGAAATAACGAGAGAAAATTGGAGGAGAAATCTGGGTTTTTACCTACCTATCTTGAAAGAAAGGAAGGAAGGAAGAATTTGTGGAGGTTTGCGTGGTCAAAGCAAAGGAAGAGGGACTGGGATTTGGGCGTTTTGAGAAGGTTATCTTATCAGAGAAGTGCTTGTTTTTTCCGCCAGCAGCAGAAAAATGGTTCTTTCACGGATCAGTAAAGGCGCCCAATCACTGTGCTGCTTTCCCAACCCAACCGCCAACCGGACCTATTTGCTTATTTATTGTGAAATTCTCAAAACAAAATTTTCAAACAATAAGCAGGCTCAATATAGAGTTTAGTGGGCTTTCTGGCCCTCATGTATTACAAAAAAGCCCCAAAACTAAAATGTAAGCAGCATAATCCGGGTCGGCCTGGACCTAAAAGATAAAGTTGGTTGTAAATGATTGGGATTTGCTAGTTTAACTTAATTAGATCAGTTGAGCTTATTGTATTACATAGGATGGGAGTTTGTGATCCGGTTAAGGGCACTTGGTGTTTCTGGACATGAGGGAAACCTGATCATCTGCAAAACTATCTGGTTTACGCGAGCGAAGCAGCAAAGATTTGGGGGTCAGGTTGCCAATCCACCTGCTGGCTGCTGCTGCTGGTGGTGGTCTTTCGCTACGTTATGCTGCAAATCACTAACCTTTTTGTCGTGGGACCTTCGGGATATAGCTTAGTTGGCGAAAACCAAGTTAATGGGGGGGGGGGGGGAGAGCAAAGGTCAAAGACAATGGAGATCAGTGAGTTGCTGCAAGTTATTAATGGTTGACACTTAACACCGCCTTTTTTAGGCAAAATAATCCAGTTTTTCAGTAATCTCTCCGACACCTATAGTATACATCAGTTATATCAGTTTCATGGTTTTCTTATTGCGTGTACGGAGATGTTTCTTTGCGAGGAATCAAAAAGCCAACTCTGTTGTCTCGTCAAATTTAATAGACATTTGTGGGAGCATCCCGAAATAAAAAACTGAAGATTGATAGTTATCCTCCTATCTTATCCTTTCCATGTTAGGAGCATAGAAGAAAATAATTTCCTTGTTAGAAAGTAACACGTTGCTCTATCTGGCAAAGCTAGCTGCCTAAGCCCAGGGTTATGAAAGCCAAAGCCGCAGCAATACTGAAAATAATTTATTTAATTTATATAATTATTTTTAAAGTATAATATTAAATTTTATAATATTTATAATTAATTTTTAATTTTTAAATTACAATTTTTTTATATAAAAATATGAATTAAATTAAAAGTAAGAGGCGAGAGCAAATGACAGGAATAGTTAAAGAAAAACTTCTATGTAATTTAACTGTAGAAATAAGATAAGACGAAGACCGTATCATTATCAGATAATAAATGCCGCTGGTTCTAACAGTTTGACTATCCTTTAGGCCCGACATTAGCAACTTGTCAAATTCAATCAACAAAATAATTTGACACTGCTACGAACTAAAGTGTGGTATAATCAAAGATAACGACATTGACATGAACAGGCCATACGCAAAGACGACGGGAGTTGTTGAAACTTAAAATTGGCGTTCGATTTGACATCTTTATAGAGTCAATTGGCACCTGGCCTTAAAATTACAATTATATATATATGTATGGTATAAAGATGATAGATTTAAAATTCTTAAACTTAGAGGCTCTTTCTTACCGAATTAGGACTTGGGTATAAATATCAATTTGAACTTATATTTCACAATTCAACCGTCATATTCAATCAGGGTATTTCTGATTCAGCATTTCACTAATATATTGATGGTTAACTTTACACATTGAATGTCAACAAGGAGGAAAGTAGAGAAATGTCAAAGGGGAAAGGCCAAGATTTTGATATTGTACAAAAAAAAAAAAAAAAAGAATGGGACGAAGATAATAAACTTAGCTTACCTTTTAATACAATGAAAATTTTATTTTTTTTCTACCATTATTCTTTTTTCACTAACCCAAAATTACATGACCTGGTTCCTAGTTCGTCCTTGATGCTTTGAATTTGCTTTAGAAGTAGAGTTCAATTGTGATGTGCTTACAAACCTTTGTAATAGACGCTCATCCTATCACTTTTAGCGTCGAAAAAGTGAATTCGCTACTAGAACTTGATTTGGACAGTTAATGGGTTTAGCTTAGGTAGTAAAATAGAATATGAACACTTCTACATCAAAATTCAAATGCTTAGACCATAGGTAACTCCATACAAACTAAAGGCTTAAATTATTGCGCTCCAAAAAGGCTCCAAAAAGGAAAGGGAAAAGAAAGATTAGATTTGTCAACATCGTACTTGTTTATTATATCTAATAAAATAAAAATCCAATTGGAAGCGTAACCTACCTAACCTCTCCGACTCAGCGTAGGCTATTTTGTAAACCAAGTTTATGCCTTCAGCATCAGTCATATCCACTAAACACCAAAAAGCTTTGAAGTTTGAACTGCTTTTCATTTGTTTTCTTCTGATGGAACAAAATATAAGTAAAACTTGAACAGCCTTTGGAAAACCATTAGCCTACACTTTTGGAAAGTTTACATTCTTCTCACTGCCATAAAGTAGTAAAAGATTACAAATATTGGCTGTAAGAACCAAGGTTACATATAGATATATACGTGTGAATCTATGTGCTTATAATTTTGGTAAGTGGTTTACATTAAGGTTTTAGCATTACTTTGGAAGCTTAAAAATAAAACTTTGTTAGACTTTTTTTAAAATATCGTACAGCTCATTTAAATCGTAATTTAAGAATAAAAAAATTTATAAATGTCGAGATTCATATTTTAAACTCGATAGATACTAATTAATTGGGTAAATCAAATAAAATAAATGACAAATGTGCAAAATATGATTTTGTTTTACTTTTTTTAAACAAATCTAATATTAAAAAAATTTATCATAATGATGCTAACTACTGAATGAATAAAGTAAGATAAGTTTCGAATTCTATTTCTTCTTTCTTCTATAAACGATGATAAATGTGCAAAACATGGTTTTTTTTTTTTTTTAAATAAGAATGTAAATCTTGAAAGATCTATCAAAATATTTATTTTATCAATTTCCGAATGTTTATAAGCTGTAAATAAGCATTTTCAAGTTGTTCAACATCAAAAACTTCCATTCATTTATCATTTCTGTCAAAATCATAAGTTACAAGAAAAAGATTAATTCAAAATCATAAGTTAAAAGAAAAAGATCAATTTTGACAAAAGAAATAAATGCATCAATCTATGAACCAAAGGTTGTTTAAAAAAACTCATATTTATGATAATTTATAAAAAAATTTCTTTGAAAATCTTAAAGAAAGAGAGCTTCACCAGCAGCAGGGCATCCATTAGAATCCATACTGAAAACAAAACAGGGAAAATAATATTGGAAAC
>JBBYHO010000020.1:9767124-9784260 GCA_038382025.1 Adansonia gregorii | reverse complement strand
AAAGAGAGCTTCACCAGCAGCAGGGCATCCATTAGAATCCATACTGAAAACAAAACAGGGAAAATAATATTGGAAACAAACAAAATGTACTGAATAATAAATCTATTCAGCTGGATCTATAAACAGGACAGGGAAAAAAAAGCATATTCCCTCCAAGCAGGTTCTTATCCTGATCCTGCCATGCCAGCATTGGCAGCTTTCCTGTTGGCTTTTGAATTTTGATCAATGGGTTATTGAGTTTCGATGAATTTCATTAAAAGAAAAAAGAAAAAAAAAAGGGGAAAATTTTGTGGCGGATTTTTTTTTTTTCATTTGGAAACTCGAGGAAAGCAAGCAAAGCAGAGAGAGATTATAAACAAGGGGCTGTCTTTCTTCTCGTTTTGCATTCTCCAAGTTATCCAAAAGAAGAGAAGATTAGGTGGCAATGGCCAATGGGTTGTTGTGGGGGCATCGGGGGGAGAGCCTGGGAAAGAAAAAGAATATCCTAACTACGCCAAGACGCTGCCTTTCTCCGACTCGTTTTAGCAAAATCGAAAAGCAATGAAATGCTATCGAATATTTTAGTTATCGAAATGAAATAATAATTGTTAATTCTCTAAACACACGTCTTTCACGTTGGCACCGTGCTCGGGAAGAGATAGAACAGCAGGAAAAGAGCTCTCTTTTTTCTCTTTTTATCTCTGTTATGTTTTTTGTGGTTTTATGTGGACACATGCTCCAATTAAAATCCTCCATTTTTTTCCCTTACATATCTCTTTAACTACTATACTTTCCACTCATTTGCCATTGTTTCAAGTTCAAGCTGAAAACTTTTCTTTTTCTCTATTTTTTTCTTTTATTGGTTCCTTAGAAATATAAAGGAAAAGGGTCAAGTTCCAATCCCCGAAAGGATTGAAGGTGAATTTTGTTTGTTCTGCTTGTAATATCTCTTCACCCTTTTTCTTGTCATTGTCTCGAGTGGAACCTTTTCTGTTCTTCATTTCTTTTCTGGCACTGGGTTCCTTATAATTATCAAGAAAAAGGTTACAGTTGGAATCTTAGGAGGGACTGAAGTGAATTTGTTCTCTTTGGATTGTCTTTTCAAGGTAAAAAAAAAAAAAAAAGAAAAAACTGTTTTTCCTTAATTTTCTAATATTGGTTTCCTCAGAATATTTGAGGAAAAGGGTTGAAGTGTTTTGCATGAGAAGATGTCGATCCCCAAGGAGTTAGAGCAAGTGATGAAGATGAGAGGGGGATCGGTGTTGGGTAAAAAGACCATTCTCAAGAGCGACCATTTCCCTGGATGCCAAAACAAGCGCCTGTCTCCCCAGATCGATGGTGCCCCCAATTACCGTCAGGTTCTTTCTCTTTCAATTCTTTTTTCCCCTACATTTTTGTTTTATAAAATTGATAGGAAAGGGCATCTAATATGACTTCCTGCCTTTTTAGCTGTTGTAGTTATTTTTTTTATTTACTGCTTTCTTGGATATCTTATCTAATAAACAAAAGGGATTACAAGATTTGAAGATTTCTACTTATTGTTTATGGGAAAAAAAATACGCTGTGGAGAATTTGTAATGAACTTTTTTTCACCTCATATTGGCCCTCGAGCAGTAATCATGAAATCTTTCCCTCAATTTATGCTTCTTTCTTTCTTTCAGTTAACATTCTGATTATCTCCACATGTCAATATAACAAGTTTGTCTGGACAAAATAACACGTTAATAAGTCAAGGGGATAAAGTAGTTTATGTCCTTCTTAGTGAATTGCTCATGTTGGATATTGCTTGGACTTACAAAAAAAATAGAGTGGTAATAACTGTATTAGTAGGCTGAACTACTAAATTTCATGGTTTATGATACCCTTAGTTTCATCTTTACTGTTATATTTCATATGTCTTTTGAGTGTCCTTTCTGATGCAGATGCTGTCAAGCTTACATAGTATAATACCACTTTGAATTGATCACTATTATTTTATGGCATGATCTGTTTTCTAAATTTCATATTGTTTTAACATTTTCCTTTGCCTTTTTTTTTGTCTGCTATTAACAGGCAGATTCATTACGTGTTCATGGCGTTGCAATTCCAACAATTGTTGGAATTCAAAATGTTCTGAAGCATATTGGAGCCCAGAAAGATGGGAAGCAAGCACATGTTCTTTGGATTAGTCTTCGGGAGGAGCCGGTAAAATGATATCTCAATAATTGATTTCTGTTTGTTAGTAAGTGCTTAGATAGATTGCCATGTTTAGTTAACATTTGGGATACTTTGATTGACTACTAAAACCTAATTCATAAAAATAACTCTGAATTGGGAGAAAAGCAGAAATCTGATTGAGTTTAAGGACTAGTCGTTAGGTTGAAGATAAAATAATATGGAAGCAAAGTGAATTACATGGAACAATTAGAAAGCCTAAAACAAAAAATTAATGCCCAGAAAAAAAAAGGAATTTAAATGGCAAATAACCATGACTGAATTGTACCTGGACAAACCTGCTTCATATAACAAACAATTATTCTCTCTTGTGTTCTGTCGACACCAGTTGTCATGGTCTCGTAGATGCTAGGTCAACAAGTAGTTTCAAAGGTTGTACTTCATTGTTTCTGTCATCTCAAATCAATCGGCTTCATTCCATAACAAGATATATATATATATATAATGCATTATTATATATATATATATATAATGCATTAACTTGGAAGTATGAGTTCTCTCTTCAGCCCCATCCTCCAACAAAAAGAAAGCACATTTTTTTCTTTGCCATTAGAAAACCATATCTTATTGCTTGTTATGGTGTTCATAAAATAGAAGTATAATACATGCATGCATCATTAGAAACTTTATGATGAAGAACTTCTTGATTCTGGTGTGTGTGTTGTTTTGCGTAAACCTTTTATTTTTATTTTTTTAAGATTTTGCAGCTAGCACAACTTGCTTGTTCTAAGTTTTATATATATTTTCTTTATGCGTAAATAGGTTGTGTATATTAATGGACGTCCTTTTGTTTTGCGTGACGTGGAAAGGCCCTTCTCCAACCTGGAATATACGGTATGCAAGCTTAAGGAAACTTTTGATGTACTCATCTATTTTTAACATTTGGTTTCTGGCTTTATCACTGTTTATTTATTTTTGACGAACTACTGCATTCTGGAATAGGATGTAATGTTCTTACTTGCTAAGTTAGTGCTAATGTGACATCAAAGTGTCTTCATCTTGTGGGAAGGTACAGATGCTGCAAATATAAATTGTCTTTAGACAATAAGTTTTAGCATCTTAGTGATAGAATGCTTCAGTTTTGTAGCTGTGCTAATTTGTGTTTCTATCATTAACTATTCACAGTGAAGAATTTTTAGTTTACTTGTCTCATGTGAGTATATGATAACTGAATTATTAAAGAGAAATTGTGGTTTTAAATTACATTATCTACACTCATATTATGCAGTGTGCATGTGCGTGCTATAGTCCTGCTGGCATATACCTTTCATCTTTATTGATAGCTTGTTCATGGCCTTTACATTGAATAGGGAATTAACAGGGACAGAGTTGAGCAAATGGAAGCTCGACTAAAGGAAGATATTCTGATGGAAGCTTCAAGGTATTTCCTTTGATTGCACACTTTATTTATCGGGACTTGTAAATATTCCTTTGCTATGTTTTCCAATGGTTTCCTTTCCCTGCATGATAGCAAATTTTATTTCGAAATCTGACATAGCAGATATGGAAATAAGATCCTTGTCACTGATGAACTGCCAGATGGTCAGATGGTGGACCAGTGGGAACGTGTATCCTGTGATTCTGTGAAGACACCGTTAGAGGTACAAGCTTTGGAAATAAGAAAATGCGGCTGATCTGCCAAAATTTTGTATCATCATCTCAAACTCATTTTTGGGTGTTTTAATGGTATAGGTGTATGAGGAATTGCAACTCAAAGGGTACCTGGTTGACTATGAGCGTGTGCCTATAACAGATGAAAAATCACCGAAGGAGCTGGATTTTGATATTCTGGTGAGTTACATGTTATTGGCCTCCTGCGCGTTGATTTGAATAAATCAAATTTTTGTTTGCTTTTGAAGTCATCCTCCTTCCACTCGTGTTACATACTTCCTGCTAAATTTCTGCTGATACTTGGACAACCAAATGTCCTCGCCTCAATTTTTAGTTATATAAAAACTTGGGGCAATATGGACAACACTTCTGATCTGTTGAATTTTAATTGAAAAATTATATCTTAGTATAATTTTGTTTCGGATTTTCAGTCTGGTAATACAGTTGAACTGCAATTTTTCTGTAAGGCAATGGTGGAAGGCTTTTGAGAGATTGAATTTTTTGTGAGTTTTGCTCTTGGGTTGACTGATTGGAAATCAATGCGTACTTTTTCCCCCTCTTTTGAGCTCATTGACTTATATAAAAACACATTGAAGTGCAGCAAAAAGATTCATATCACTAAATAAATTTCTAATTTTCATTGGATTTATTAGATCCTTCTCCTATTAAGAAAGAAGTATAATAACAAGGAGAAGCTTATCTACTTTCATGTTTTACATGATGTCAGTAGTATGATAACTCAAGATCTTCGTTTTGATTTTTAAACTAAAGGTAATCATAGAAGTGTCCATATTTGGTCTTGGGTATTTTCATCATGAAAGTGACAACTATGGCAGTATTTGTTTATTTGATAAAATTCTTAAAAATTGTAACTTCATGATGGCTATTTCATTTTGTGCATAATGGTACTTGGATGTTAAGTCAATCTTATGGTTTTATGATTATTAAATATATAAGCTTTAACATCTGAACATTCCTTACTTTTTCCAGGTTAATAAAATTTCTCAAGCTGACATAAGCACGGAGGTTATTTTTAATTGTCAAATGGGACGAGGAAGAACTACTACTGGCATGGTGATTGCAACTTTGGTTTATCTCAATAGAATCGGAGCTTCTGGTAGTGGTGTCTCCTTGTTTATGCAAGTTTTATACAAAAAAGCTACACTTTTTCTGCTATTTATGTCATCCCTGTCATCAACATCAATATCTTTACATTACCATATTGGGATATTCAGATTTTTTTTTTGGCTTGAATTTTGTCATTTCATATGTTTCGTGTGCACTGGTTTTCTTATGCCTATAGTGACTTCATAATAAATATACTAAGATATAGGTCATCGACTTGATCTTGGCCGTTTCTTGTAAAATTTGTGACTTGCTCTAGGCATGAATCTAAGTTTTGTCCTCGGTTAAAGAGGCTAGATGAATCTGCAACAGTGGGACATGGAGTCCTTTCAATTAAATAAAAAATAATATCATGCAAGATAATAATCCAGATTATAGAAGAGGTATTAGGATCCTCTGTTGAAATCATTATTATTCTTGCATAAAATTTGTTATTTGATATGTCCATTAAACTACTTTATGAACTGCGTTGGGAGTTTATTTGACTTGTATGTACTTCATGTTTGTAATGTAACTTATTTTGTTTTTTAATGTTTTTATATCTAATGATATAGGCATTCCAAGAACCAATTCAATAGGGAGAGTTTCCGAGTCTAGTTCCAATGTCACTGACAGCCTGCCCAATTCCAAGGAGGCAATTCGTAGAGGAGAATATGCAGTCATAAGGAGCCTGATTCGGGTCCTAGAGGTATTCAATACCACTGCTTTGGTTCTTTAACATTCTCTGGGTTCTTTTTTTCTTATAAATAGTGACATTCCTTTAGGGTGGTGTTGAAGGGAAAAGACAAGTGGACAAGGTCATTGACAAATGTTCTTCCATGCAGGTATGTCTTTCTAAGTATCTAATTTCATTCAGGTTTAGCTTCCAAGTTCCTGCTTTAAACTCAATGCAAGTCTTTTCTTGAGATATAACTTCTACTGAGCAGACAATTGTTATAATTCTTTCCTAGTTGGAAGATGTTATTGCCTTTATCTGCAAGGCTTATTAAGTTTTATCATATGTGAATACAACTCAAAGATGTGTTGCCTTAAATGCGAGTACAGAACTTAAGAGAAGCAATTGCCACTTATCACAATAGTATTCTTCGTCAGCCAGATGAGATGAAGAGGGAAGCATCACTTTCATTTTTCGTGGAGTATTTGGAGAGATATTACTTTCTTATATGCTTTGCTGTATATATTCACTCGGAGAGGGCAGCTCTCCGTTTTGGTTCCTCTGATCATACCAGTTTTGCTGACTGGATGAAGGCAAGGCCAGAGCTATATAGCATTATTCGCAGGTAAAGATATAAATGGAATAGTATTAAAGGAAGTTTCCTGTTTTTTCAGGACTCGTGCTAAAACTTTTATGATGCTGATTTTAGACTTGTAGAAGCAGTAGACGTGAACTATCACTTATTTAAGAAAACATTTGAGGGTTATATAGTTAGTCAAATTCTGAGAGTCATGATTGAAGATTGACTAATAGCAATGTGTGTGCAGAAGCTGAGCGGCCTGAACATCTGAATCTTGTCATGTTTTTGTTATCTGTTCTTACCCTTTAGCTATGATAATTTGATAAAACATTGTGAATGTTGTGGTGATTACTTCTGATAATTCATGTCTTTGCCTTCTAAATGCTCGGTCAGGGCTCAATTCAAGTACCTACTGAATAAGTTGCTTTGTCGGTTAAATGTGCTTACAAAATTATGTTGGTTGAATGCTAAATTTGACCTCCATTGTTAAAGTTCATTTTCTCAACCTCAATGTGATGCTAAATTTGTTCTCCAATTCAAATTTAAAAGAAAACTATCCCAATTCCCACATATGGATTTTGTGTTGGGGCATGCATTAATTGGCAATCTGTTGTTTCAGGTTGCTACGGAGAAATCCAATGAGTGCACTTGGATATGCAAGTCTGAAGCCGTCTTTAACAAAGATTGTTCAATCTGCTGATGGTCACCCTCATGAAGTGGGTGTAGTTGCTGCTCTGAGGAACGGAGAGGTTCTTGGGAGCCAGACTGTCCTAAAAAGCGACCATTGTCCTGGTTGTCAAAATATAAGCTTGCCAGAGACAATAGAAGGTGCTCCTAATTTCAGAGAGGTTCCTGGGTTTCCTGTTTATGGAGTTGCAAATCCAACTGTTGATGGAATTCGATCTGTCATTCAAAGGATTGGCAGCTCCAGAGGTGGTCGTCCAGTTTTTTGGCACAATATGCGGGAAGAACCTGTCATCTACATTAATGGAAAGCCATTTGTTCTCCGTGAGGTTGAAAGACCCTATAAAAACATGTTGGAATACACGGTAACTTATGTTTGTACAAAAACATTTTGGAAGACAGAAAATTATGTTTACTTCTTGCTATACGTGTTAAAGTTTTGTTTGAGGGTCTATGTAGAGGAGCTTAGGGCACAGAAGGATCTCTAGTTAAGTTCTTTCAGACATATTATAATATGTGGTATTGTGCTTAAACTAGCATCACTACTGGTTTATCTGTCATCATTTCTCAATAGGAGGTTAATTTATTCATTTCCATGTCACCCGTCAACATTTTTTCTAAAAAATGCAGTGGACTTTCAAGGGAAAAGGCATTTATCGAGCATGCAATGCCTAGCCATCTTGACTGTTTATTGCTTATTTGAACATTTTATTCCTCTGCAGTCATATTTGAGAAATAGGCTAAGCATGTAATAAACACTCCAGGTCTGAAGAATTCTTAGATACAAGGACACTAATGCAGGCACTAATGTATTGCAGTTTTGTGTCATGGGATAGTACAGACATGTTTGTTTTTTAATCCAAAAGGTGGTAAAAACCATATGGACCTTTCTACTTTGTAGTGTGCATCAGGAACATGCTAATTAAGGAATTAAAAATGGACTTTACTTCGAGAATGGATGCATCTGAATTGTGTTTGCTGGAGATATAATCATTTGATCATTGGAAATCGATTTAACTTATACCTGAAATAAACATGACTCTTTCCCAAAGAGCACCTCGTTCTTTATTCTGTGCAAATTCTTTTTGAATCCCCCCTTCCCCATTTATTTTGGAAGAGAAGGTCCAATTTTTAACTTGAGTCTAAATTGATATCTGTGTTCAGGGAATTGATCGTGAGAGAGTGGAAAGAATGGAAGCTCGATTGAAGGAAGATATCCTGCGAGAAGCTGAACGCTATGAGGGTGCTATAATGGTCATTCATGAGACAGATGATGGGGAAATATTTGATGCTTGGGAACATGTCAACTCTGATTCTTTGCAAACTCCATTAGAGGTTTTTAAATGCTTAGAGGACGATGGTTTTCCCATTGAGTATGCACGTTTGCCCATTACTGATGGCAAAGCTCCCAAAAGTTCTGACTTTGATGCACTGGCTGCAAACATTGCTTCTGCTTCAAAGGATACTGCTTTTGTATTCAATTGCCAGGTATTTGATTTTTAGAATGGCTTTGATGTATGTATGGATTTGCTGGTGCTTATTAAGTTTTTCTGTTTGCTTTTTTTTTTCCCTGCTTTCCTAAATGTGATTGTTCCCTTTCTTTTCGTAGATGGGAAGAGGGAGGACAACAACAGGTACTGTAATAGCTTGCCTCGTCAAGCTTCGTATAAATTACGGGAGACCAGTTAAAGTCCTGCTTGATGAGATGAACCATGAACAGCGGGATGGGAGCGCCTCAAGTGGTGAAGAAAGTGAAAGTAGTGCCACTAGATTGACCTCCAGCACTGTTGGAGTGAGAACTAAAAATGAGCAAGGCTGTGCATTTGGCATTGATGATATCCTACTGCTTTGGAAGATAACAAGATTATTTGATAATGGGGTGGAGTGCCGTGAGGCCTTAGATGCAATTATTGACAGATGTTCAGCACTCCAGAACATACGACAAGCAGTTCTGCAGTATAGGAAGGTGTTCAACCAACAGCATGTTGAGCCAAGGGTGAGGAGAGTAGCACTGAACCGTGGAGCTGAGTACTTAGAGCGGTACTTTCGTTTAATTGCTTTTGCTGCATATCTTGGAAGCGAAGCATTTGATGGGTTTTGTGGACAAGGTGAATGCATGATGACATTTAAGAATTGGTTGCATCAGAGACCGGAGGTCCAAGCAATGAAATGGAGTATAAGATTAAGGCCTGGGCGATTTTTCACTGTCCCTGTAAATCTTCTTTGTCTAGAATGAAGTTAAAGGCTCAGTGAATGCATGGTTTCTATGATTGTTATATTTTCAGTTTCTTTACTTTTGTTTTGTATGTGCTTGTGTAACTAATTTTGGTTTTTGGAATACAGGAGGAGTTGAGAGCACCACATGAATCCCAACATGGTGATGCTGTGATGGAGGCCATTGTGAAGGCACGTAATGGTTCTGTTTTAGGAAAAGGCTCTATACTTAAAATGTACTTCTTTCCTGGTCAGAGAACTTCCAGCCATATCCAAATTCATGGTGCACCACATGTTTTTAAGGTATGCTCAAAAGAAAAATGATTTTCTTGAGATTGGTATGCCATAAGGCCATCTATTTATTTAGGTCGTTCTTGCATGGGTATATTTAATATTCCCCTCCATGTTTTAAAAGTTATTCTTTATAATAAATGCTGACAACAAGATGGGTATTTCCTGTTAAATCTACCTCTGGATTGCTGTAAATCACGTCTATATTTACCTTTTCAAGAATCCATTACGAGGTTACTGGAACATGAGACGTGGCTTACTTCATGTCGTTTGTCAAATTCTGTCTTTTTTTTAATTCTCAGTGGTAAATGGAATTGTCTTTCCCTTTTTTTATCTTTTATATCCCTTTGAACCTGTTTGTTCCAGGTGGACGGATACCCTGTTTATAGCATGGCAACTCCAACAATTATTGGTGCTAAAGAGATGCTAGCATATCTTGGTGCCAGGTCTGGTGGAGGAGTTACTGGTCAGAAAGTGGTGGTAACTGATCTGAGAGAAGAGGCAGTTGTGTACATTAATGGTACGCCATTTGTACTGAGGGAGTTAAATAAGCCTGTTGATACCCTAAAGCATGTTGGAATTACTGGCCCTGTGGTATGTCATCATGAATGCCGTTTACTGTTTATTGTAAGTTGTTTAGCACCAATCACTTAATCCAATTTCTTGCATTATGACAGGTGGAACACATGGAGGCACGGCTAAGGGAAGATATATTGTCGGAGGTTAGAAATTCTGGTGGTCGAATGCTTTTACATCGTGAAGAATATTGCCAGTCGTCAAATCAGTCCAGTGTTGTAGGATACTGGGAAAACATTTTTGCTGATGATGTGAAGACACCTGCTGAAGTATACGCTACTCTAAAAGATGAGGGTTATAATATAACGTATAGGAGGATACCTTTAACTAGAGAGAGGGAGACATTAGCTTCTGACGTGGATGAAATCCAGAACTGTCAAGATGAGTAAGTATCTGTATAGATAGCTAGTTCTTCATTCATCATTCATCATTTTATTGAAATTATTCCTACAATGTTTTAGTTGCATCTGTACATGCATGCTTGCACATGTCTGTCTAGGCTGGGGCTATCTATATCAACTAACATAGTTATATCTCAGGATATTATGTATTTGCTGCGTGTTGGGTGAGTCATATGTGTGTAGGTGATTTTATTATCGTTTTGGTAAATTATGCAACACAATCTAAAAATTTGTCAAATGAATAGATATCTTTTTATAAGCCTGAAAGATAGAAAGTTCTTTTCAAAGGGGGGAGAAGGAGAATAAAGGCTGAAGTGCCATCATTTTGTTAAGAAATTGATACTGCCAACTAAAAGGCCCTCACCGCTGTAGTTTTAAAAATCCAGCAGCATCCATTAAAGATTTTTTTTTCCAGGACTAGATTTTCATTTTAGCCAAAAAGAAAAAGAAATTGTCATCATGGCTATGTTCAAAAGTGGTTCCTTTGAATTAAGTCATTGTTTTGAAGCTGAAATATTGTCTTCTACAGCTCCTCAGGGTGTTATCTTTATGTATCACACACTGGATTTGGAGGAGTTGCGTATGCAATGGCAATTATCTGCTGCAGACTTGATGCAGATATGAACTTCGGGACATCGAGTGTCACGCAAACATTAGCCGATGCATATCTTCATTCTATGCCTGAAGAAAGCTTGCCATCCTGGACCTCTGAAGGAGAAGCACGAAGGATGGGTGATTATCGTGACATACTAAGCCTTACAAGAGTTCTCATGCATGGTCCCAAAAGCAAAGCAGATGTTGATATCATTATTGAAAGGTCTGTCTCATTTCTTTTTTCGCTTTTAGCTTCTCACTAATCAGATTAGCGATTGAGATGGTCCTGAAATGTAAAATGATGAATTATTCAGCTGATCTTTATCTTTTTATTTTCTTTAGTGGACTCAGTTGAACATGCCCTTCCTATTGCTTTTGATTTTTATTTCATAGGCTTTATTTTGTTTCATACTTTTGGGCAGTCAGTTTTTTTTTCTCCTACAAGTCATTTAACCAGCCACTTATTGCCCCCCCCCCCACCCCCAAACTCTGCCCAACTCCTATTGACAGTGCTGAGTTTCTTCCTATTTTTGTGAAGGTGTGCTGGTGCAGGGCATTTACAAGATGATATCCTTCATTATAGTAAAGAACTTGAGGAGGTCCCTAATTATGATGATGAGCACCGAGCATACCTCATGGATATGGGCATTAAGGCTTTAAGGTAATTTATTCAATAGTTGCACCTAAACAATTGGATTTTTCTGCCCACGCCAAGTGTTTTGCCATTGCCAATTAGTCTTTGCCCTTTGATTGATGGGTTCAGCTTCAAGTTCATAGTCCATTTTTGTTAGTTTTTGCTAATGAAACTTGATAGTGAGAGTTACCCCTTTTTCATTCTTTATGATTTGATAAAGGTGCCGCTACTACGATTTAAAGGCTAATTTTTTGCTTCCGTGTTCATATTTGGTTATTTGCAGGCGTTACTTTTTCCTCATAACATTCCGGTCTTACCTATACTGCAAATCTCCAACAGAGACAAAATTCACATCTTGGATGGCTGCAAGGCCTGAACTTGGACATATCTGTAATAATCTTAGAATCGATAAATAATTTTGCCTACATATTTCTCCCAATATTATGCATGTATATTGTACAGGTCTCAATGCATGTTATAGGGTTTCTTACTTGAGTATTTTTCCCCATCCACTTTTTCTCACTGCCCAGTGTATGTATGATTACCTAATCCGAGTTAAAAGGAAATTCATATCCATGTGCGGTTCATGAACAGGTTTACTGATAAGGTGAGGAGCACTTGTAAGAAAAAATAGACAAAGGGATGTTGGAATTGAGACTTTTGAAAGCAGTCTTGTATCTAAACGACCAAGTAGTTAAGGAGAGAGGAAAAGAAACGGAAAAATAACCTCAAGGGAGTAAGAACTGTTGACGAATCAAAAAGAGATTTAAATTTCAATGATTTCATTCTATTATTTTTATATTGAAACTATGTGTAACCGTCAATGATTGGGATTGTCTACCTCTAATTTGTGAGTCCAACAGATTGATAGCTGGGCGTGCTCTTAAGCTTTGTACCCCTATAATTGGGTTATTAAGCTTGTGGGCAGTTATGCATTGGAGTAAAAGTGAAAACTAGGGTTTGCTTGCTGAAGTACTCTTTCCTTGGTTAATTATCAAATATCATAATCACCCCGGCAGTCTTTCTAACCTTCATTAGAAAGGAACGGAGGGGCATTAACACCGTGCATCACGTTCCACGTAATTTTCATTTTGAGAGGCGTTTTTGAATGATTCCTATTACTTGTCCAAAAAAAAAAAAAACACACTAAACCTCAATCAACCAAGGGCGGATAAAACTTGAAATACCCTGATTCTATCTTATTATAAAAAAAAAAGTTGTATTAAACTGAAAATTTAACTTATTTGCTTCGTACAACTGTTTTTTAAAAATAATATTCTTTATTTAAATTCCAATACATATAACAATTCCCCGTCTTCATGTCATTAAAAAAAAAAACTATATTTGATGGGTTAAGTGGACACTCTTTTTCCCTTTAAAGCCATAACTTCAAACTTCTTTATATAATATATATATATATATGTATATAACAAATAAAATACAATTTCCCTTACCAATGGAATTCATGAACGTGAAACTATGAGCGACCCAATTGGCTGGATGGAAAGTTCAACTGAAAGACAGCATCATCCATGTGCTACATAGGTATGCGTCCCTTAACACATGCCGTGATACGTGGCTCTATATCAGTACTTCAAAATATTTAATACGATTATATTAATATAATATTTTTAAAATTAAAATATTTTATATAATACGATAAGAATATTTTTTTAAAATTTATATAATATAAATTATAAATATAATAAAATTAATATAGATATAAAAAATTTTAAATACGATTATGATATAATAAAATATACTAAAATGATACAAATATAAATTTTAAGGTCACCCAAACAATTATTTTCATTTTTCCTTTACAAGGAAGGCAACAATGTTAGCAGATTCACGGCAGTTGCATGTAATGTAACTGTTGCTAGCAAAACCTGTCCGAACTTGAATATAATATGTTTTTTTACTTTAGGGAGGGGCAGTTGACTTTGATTTTCTGGTCACAGTTGCAGAAACGATTTTAAAATTTTGTGTTGTAATTTTATACATTTGCTTGCTTTGACAATTCGCAAGCTCAAATGTACTATAACGTACCACGGATAATATAATATGTTGAATTTACAAGAGAACCCCCCGCCCCAGCACCGTCTACATTCCAAGAAATTGAATGGAAAATCCACGCCCTGTCAACTGGACTTATTACATGCAAGAACAGCTCATAGGTAACAAACATCTTGAAATTCAAAAACACATCCAGTTTAATACATTTGGAGATCTAAAAGTTCTAAAAAAGACAAATACCAAAAAGTAAGAACAAGACGTAGCTAGAAGTCAAAGAAACCAAAACATACTAAAACTGTCATTTTAAACCTTTAATTATTTTTTTTCTAAATATAATAACTTAAGAATCAAAGTAACTCCTAGAGATAAATGCCCGTTGATATAATTTTTTTGTATTTGCAAAACTTGATCAACTTTCGAACCGACAAATTAGGAGCTTACTAACATAGACCAGCACAATGACATCGACACCTCTCATATTTAGAGCTTGCTTTATTGTAATATGAATGTGATTTTGTCGGTGTATTTGCTTTTACTAAACCTTCAAGTCTGAATATTATTGATGCAGTGATCTGTCCATATGGATTATAATCTTTCTAATTTTTCCATTTTTTTCTGCGTCCAAAAACATTTTCATATATTTAGACAATAATATAAAAGCTTTGTGGAATTATTTTTGATCGTTTTTAGACAATTTTAGTAATTAAATACTTCTATTTTGAAAAATAGAAAATTTGATGACATAGTATTTAGCTTGCCAAAGCTTATATTCGCCCCAGAATTGAATAAATTGGAACTCTTTTTTTTTTTTTTTCTCTCACTATTTTATTTATAGATTGACTAAGGGTATTCTAGGAATATTAATCCGCTGAGAGGCATCAGGTTCGTAACTACCGCCACATGGGGTGCGAATATAAAATGAGGATTTCCGTATGACATCATGAAATACGTTCTTTCTGTCGTGTAAGGATTTTGGAATACCTTCACTTAGTCAACAAACTTGCAATGATAGCTTAATCTTTAAAAATTCCATCAATAATTCTTTAATCAGGGTCTATCAGTGATTATAAATATCTAGGATTTTAGCCATCTGCAACATCAAAACTCATCCTTAGCTCTGCATTCTTCATTTTTTTTTTTTTAATCGTTGTCTTTAGAGGCGGGGAGGAAAAAAATGGAGAGTGCCTATCTATTCACTATAGCCCTACTCCTTGTGGGGCTATTTTCCACTAAATTTCATGTAACAGATGCTGCTGCAGTTTGGTTCCCAGCTCATGCAACATTCTATGGTGGCAGTGATGCTTCCGGTACAATGGGTAAGTTTTAACTTTTCTTTTTTCTTTCTTTATTTTCTGCTGATTTAATGGCATAATTTTTATACAAAGAGCTGTTTATTCTTGAACTGATGATTACCATGTTGGTTTTTTCCAGGTGGAGCTTGTGGTTATGGCAATCTCTATACAGATGGTTATGGAACAAAAACAGCTGCACTCAGCACAGCTTTGTTTAACAGTGGCAAGTCATGCGGAGGCTGCTATCAGATTGTTTGCGATGCGAATAAGGTACCCCAGTGGTGTCTCAAGGGTAAGTACATTACCATCACAGCCACTAACTTCTGTCCTCCGAACTACGCACTCCCGAGTGACAATGGTGGTTGGTGTAATCCTCCACGACCACACTTCGACATGTCTCAGCCAGCATTCGAGACCATAGCGAAATACAAGGCTGGAATTGTACCAATTCTCCATAGGAAGTATGAATCAATTAGATTAAACCTTGAGTTTCTTTTTTTTTAAGTTTATTCAGCCATCAACTTGAGTTTAAGCTTTGGTGGTGAATCATGCTAAGACTATCACTTTGTATTGTGGTTTCTCAGGGTTACATGCACCAGAAGTGGAGGCCTCAGATTCACCATCAATGGGAGGAATTATTTTGAGCTAGTGCTGATATCAAACGTTGGGGGTGCTGGAGAGATTTCCAAGGTTTGGATAAAGGGTTCCAAAACCAATAAATGGGAAACCATGTCGAGGAACTGGGGTGCCAACTGGCAGAGCTTAAGCTATCTAAACGGTCAGGGCTTATCCTTCAGGGTTCAAGTTAGTAATGGAAAGATCCGAACTGCTCTTAATGTGGTGCCTTCCAATTGGCAATTTGGCCAGTCCTTCAAAAGCAACGTTCAGTTTTAAGATCTTCCCACATTAATACCTCTCATGTATTTCTTCAGTATTTTGCTTTTAACATACTTCTTTTTTTTTTTTTTTTTCTCTCCCAAGCTGTATTGTAGAAAAAGTTGTCACTTACGTTGGGGGTTAGCCTTTTAAGATGAAGCCCAGCAAGTGATTTACAGATTATACGCCTCCCGTTGGCAAACTTTGTTGTAATGGTATTGCCAGGTGCAACCACTATTAATTTTAAAGTTGTGTTTAATCCCCAGCCCAAAGCCAGCGTTTTGGCTTTTTGGGCCCTACATTAGGCCTAAATGTTAAGCCATTGGCCCCATCAATTAGGTCCTGCAAATGCAATGAAAATAAATTTAGAATGCAAATATTGGTAGTGGGCATTTGCGACATAACTAGTTTGCTATCAACGATCTTTTGTTCTTAAATCATATTATTCAATTCCAAAAAGACAATTGTTTTTAATTAAAAATATGCGGCTATAGCTACGCGCAATCTCCAATTATTATTAAATAATAATGTTAGGTTCGACACATTTATTTACTTCAAAGCTTGAAAACTGAACATAAAAATTATTGTCCACGCAGAGTAAACTCAATTATGTATGGACAGAACCAGGATTTTATGATTTTTCCCTTATCCTCCTCTATCTCAAAAAGGCCATTTTTTTAGCTAGCTTTTCTTGGGGGCAAGCTTGTTTTTTATTTTGTCGACTTCCTTGGTGCCAATTTGGAAGGCCTTCGTCAAGACATTGTCAGGCACTGGGGGTGTTGAAGTAAACAATGTGGCGGCAATAGATTGAGTTCCAGGCAATTGGCTGTTGAATCCTGCAATCACTGAAGCTGGCTTCTCACCATTGTTCTTCTGGAAATGCACCAGCCCCTTAGGGAAGACGAAAACGTCGCCTTTCTTAATGGATTTGGAGGTCAATTTGTTTGCAGTAGTGATGAACCCCGCATCCAGTTCACCATCGAGAACGAATATGATCTCGGTGGCACGTGGGTGAGTGTGGGGTGGGTTAAGGCCACCAGGTTCGTAGTCGATGCGGGCAAGTGACACGCCGAGGGTGTTAAGCCCTGGGATTTTCTCAACATTGGCTAATGTCACCACTGATCCCACTGAATTGTTGATCACTCCTGGATTGGCTAGACCGCTAAAGAAAAAATCAGCTTCCGTAACATTTGCCTCGTCCTTGCATGCAAATCCATTCACCTTTATTCCTACAAGTATTTATATATACACACCAGTGCCAGATGATATATGTTAGATAATATGATTCTTGAGGAAGAAAATAAAAGTATGTTAGGTTAAAGTTGTTGTACCTGCAGCTTTGTTAGCTACGCAGAGATCCTGGAGAAGATCAGGATCAGAAGCAACCATGCCAA
>JBBYHO010000020.1:9720805-9731328 GCA_038382025.1 Adansonia gregorii | reverse complement strand
GGAGTCCACAAATGGGGCCATCCTCTAGCAACCACAAACGTTGTTGCTATTTGTGTCATTTACGACTTTGGCCTAACCAACCCAAGGTCGGTTGAAACTTGTGACCCAAAGAAAACGAAATAAGAAGGAATGGATCAATTTACCAAAAATCCCCTTAACATTACAAGCTAATAATAATATGATTATCATCTCTTTTATAAATTTTCAGTTATCCTTACTTTAGTTGTTAGTGACTCCCAATACACTTATCCCTTAAAATGTCCATAGTCTACCCAAGGGTGTCAAATGCTCATCTTGTTCGGATTTAAGAACGTGTTAAATATTGATATATTATTGATATAAATATATGTAATTTTTTTAGTTCTTTTATATTTTTTTGAAATTTTATTTTTACATCTATATTTAAAATTACATCTAACATAAATTGTCATATATAAATATTTTTTAGAAAATAAAATAAAGAATTTGATACCAAATATGAATAGATTACAATTAAACTCTTTTGCTTTTGGGTATCCGAGAAAAACATGTATCAACCTTTAAATTAAAAAAAGAAAATTGAAACGACAAAGAAAATGGAGAAATGCAGATAAACAAACAAAGGTATTGTAGTTCTTCTTTTGCGTTTTAGTGGCGAAACCCAAAATTCGCCTAAATTTGATTTGGGTCTGAACAAATTAAGCCACATTTTTGGTTGTTGTCCAACCCAATTGATTCAACCAATATTCGTCCTTTCTCAGGGAAATTGAACCGTGTTAAACCCGATTCATTTCTAATGTCGGTCGTCCAATTTAACAAATTTTTTGAATAAAAAATATAAAATAATATAGATATATAATATAATTTATTAATATATTAAATTGATATAAATATAAAATATTTTAAATATGATAATAGTATGAGAATATTTATAAATATTATATTAATACATAAATTGCAATGTTAAATTTTTTTATAGAAAAAAGACGAAAAGAAAAATAATAATAAGAAGAAAAGGTAAAGAAAGACAAAGAAGAAACCAGCTTACGTCATCCTCACGACTTGGGTATTTATTTTTGATCACTTTCTATCTTATTAAGGATTTTGTTATATATTAAAAAAAACAAATAAAACTATTAATTATTATATTTAATATAACGTTATTAGTATATTAATAAAGAGTCAAGAACACTATCATAACAACATGAAAGTGGATCAAAAAAGTTGTGAGGAATCACATTTATTGCAATCTTTTTAGAAATTTTGTATTACCAATAATTTTTTTTGTTTTTTGTCAACATTACTTCAAGGCTAAGAAATTGAGGCCCTGTTGTTATTCCCATTTGAATTGTTTTTTCCTAGCATTTCACCAACTAAAGCATTTATAAGATTACATTATTCTATGAACAAAACGAAAGCCAATTAATTTATACCACATGATGCGTCAATAAAGTTTTGAAATCCAATTAAAGTTTGTTTGGCATTTTTTGTTATTATTCAGAGAATGAGTATTCACTTTCAACTCTATAGAAAAAAGCAATTGTCTGTATGTCAATGAACTATTTAGTGATAAGAAAGAGAAACTTTGAAGTTTCAAATTTAATTCTTATTATGTGTGTATATATATATATTTGATTCATATTGTGTTTGAATTTATTTTGTTTAATAATAACTAGGAAATGAAGGAAGGAATGTCATGATATATACATCCATTAACTATTTTGCCAAAGATTGAGAGCTTCAATTTGAGTTTTATAAAAATTATGTTTAGGATAATAATAAATTGTACTATTTTTACTATAATAAACGAAGTCATAAGCGGTTTAATTCTCACAAGTGAATTAAAAAATTATCGAATCTTTTATTTTTTAATTAATTTTTTAAAATTTTTATTTAGTTTAATGGTATGTACGGTGTTGATAATTTTACTTACCAAATTTAATAATTTTAGTATAAAATGTAGGAGAAAAAGTGTATTTTCATCTTGTATTACTTTGGGGTTCTTAGCCTTTCACTTCAACGTATATCCATATTTAGAGTTTCCCTCTCAGTTTATCTTATTGTTACTATGATATATATAGAGTTTCTTACGCTTGATATTTGCTTTTATTTTTTATTTTTTTAAATCATACATAACAAAATATGAAGGAGTTGATGTCATAGTTTTCATTCCAATGGAAGATTTTTTGTTCAGTTTTTTGAGTAATTTGTGGATATGCGTCACTTATACTGGAAGCCCTTTTCATCCTATTATCTCCTTTTGTTTAATGCTAAAGTAGAGGCCATAATTATTTATTCAGAAATAGCCCACTAGTTTCTGAATTTGCAGGTAGTAATTCTCTCCTTCCTTTCATGATCATCTATAATCTGATAGATTTCCACAAAACATTGGTTGAGGTAACTCTAAAACGATGTCTTCCATTTTATGACTAGATTTCCTGATGGGATCTGCCATTTCTTTTCTGACATGTGCTCTCCAAATGTTCTTTATTTAGTAGGGTTGGGTGTAAACGTTGAATACAAAGATGTTTATTTTATTTTAAAATTTTTAAATATTTAAAAAATTATATCTTCGTTTAATATGAATTACACATAATTACTTAAAAAAAAATAAGAATAAAAGTAAGATAGTTCTTTCCCCACCCCAACACCTCTATAGATCTACCCCTTCCCTAACCCAAAAAGGAAGAATTTCAGTAGCCACAACATTATCCATGATTGAATTCGTGTGGCTCATATGAAAGCTCTTGAAGAAAAAGGACTAAGTCGAACAGTGAGATGCAAGTCTGTGCATGTTCTTTAGCTGTAACTTCCTTCTATGTTGCAGACCACATCTTTTGCACTGGGCCACACGTGGTTATGATCAACTAGCGCGTCCAATCTGAACTCAAAATTCTGATTTTTCTTGATCTTTATCAATATTTCCTTTTTGGAAAAGATCAGAGTTGATTGGTTAAGTAAAATCGTTTTCGGAAATGTTCGATTCATGAATTATACTCGAAGACAGAGATACAGAAATCATTAGCTTAATGTAATAATGAAAAACATGAAAGAATAAAAATCCCATCAAAGTCAACGTTACAAAAACAACAACACTCTATCCAACATTATCCCCCCCCCCCTGCAATTGAGAATGTAGGACCTCACTCATGCAATTTTAGTTGAATCAATGCTTGGTAGGAAACAAATTCTGGCCATTGCTTTTTCTTCAAAAATACTATTCCAAAAAGCCTCTTTTTCTTATTCATCTCAAGCTGCTGTTCCACAATGCTGTCTTCTGTTTTTGTTTTTCATGCTTTCATTATTGTGTTGGACAATGGAGTCTTCTATTGTTTTCATTTTTAGTTGAAATGACAAGACAGTTCTCATTTAGAACGCACTCTGTCGAAGAAGCTTTTACATACAAGGCAACAAAAGATGCTTCAAGCCATTTTCAGGTGGTAAGCATGGTCAAGCGTGCAATTATAAAAGGTATGAAAACTTTCACAAAATTCATTAAATTTTTTTTTTAATGAGGATGACATTAATAAAACTGTACCACATATGTACAGTAAGAGCGGCAACCTCTGCCTGTGAATTTGGTAATGAACATATCTTGTCATGACTAATATTCAACATATTTGTTTAGATAGAAAGGTGATTGTGGACACTTTTTATAATCCGGTCCTTTAGTAAATTTATTAGTTCTGTATGAAATATCTTATCTTCAAATTCCATAATTCTTGGCATGATTGAGAAACTTTTGCTTGCTTATGTATGATACAGTGGGGAGTTTGAAAAGGCAGGAATTACAGGCTAACAATCTCAAGCAAAAAAAAATATGTTAACTATTATACATATTATATATGTTTCTGGCATGAAAGGCAAATGAAATCTGTTGTTGCTTATGAAGTTGGGATTTAAGAGGAAGATAAGGAAGAGGGAACATTTTACAACTGTGCTAACTGCTAAGCCAAGCCAACCAACACGCTCAAAATAAAGACTGGGAAATGAACATACCACTTAAAAAACCCATAAAATATTCAACAATATTGCCCACTAAATCGAACCTGGGTTAAGAGGGCTCTTCCCCAGATTAGATGGTTTTGGTTCCCCAGCCCCAGGACTGCGTGAACCCTTTCCGTTTGCCCGAGGACTTCGCTGTCCTTTCAGTTCACTAAGACGTGGACTAATACATGACAGGCGAGGGCTTTGAAGGCTTTTGAGATCATTTGCTGGCGTAGCAGTGGAGCTTGTGATTTTAGGACTGCATGTATGCCTGAATTCACCGCGGCTTCTGGTAATAACTTCATCTAATATCTCACCGTCCCCTGCATAGGATGCTCCATGTCCCAACTCTGTCTCCTGCATTCGGAAACATACATCAAAGATGTAAGGTAAAGTTTAAATGATTAATAATCAATGGAAAGTGGGAAGTTTTGATTTTAGGACACGAGAGTCTTACTGTGGCAAGATTGAATGGCAAAGCAGGTGCCTCTTCGTACTCCGCGGCATCCAAATCGTAAAGATGCGCCCCTTTGAAAAACTTGGGCAGGATGTATTGTCGTACCGGAACTAAAAGCATAATCATCAATGGAAACATAACCCCGGCAATAGGGATCCAAGTTAAGCCAAAGCATACAAGCAGATACGCAGTTTGGAAAATGGTGAACATTGCAATTGTCTTGAATGGAACAGTCTCTACAAAGGTTGCATGTTGCTGCTCAAGAACTCTGCAAGAAAAGAAAAATGCTCTCTTTCGTTACACAAGATGAACAAAGAAAACTTTAAGATCAAGAATAAATTTCTTTTGAATATCTTACTTATATCTTCTGCTTGGTGCAGTGAAGAGCAGTAGGATCCTTTCCCAAAATTGGTTACCCGGTAGGCTTTCGATAGCCATGAAGGCGAAGTAGCCCCAGAGGACTGAAGTTGGGATCATTTTAAGGATGGGCATTGCTGCAACACATCCTCCTACCATGGTGGCTTGAAGCAAGTTACTGAGACGCTGTTCTTTTACTTCAACAGGCAATAAATCATCAATCTCTTTCTCAATATCAAATAAAGTCTCATCAATAGGGGCATCAATGTTGCCTGTACATGTAGCAGCTTGAACAATCGATTCTTTTAGTTCATTTAGTCCCTGCTTAAGATAGTTTAAGTAATTAATTACTTACAACTCAAGACTGATAGTCGACTTGATTGTTTGATTAAGACCTTTGATGAATACAACTACCGAACTCAAAAATCTTAAAGTGATTTCTTTTAGTTAATCATAGCATAGCATAGCATAGCATAGCACGCTTGACATTGCCAGCAATAATGAGAGTTCTTTTATCTCACGGAACTTAAAGGTGAAGTCATCTATTAGACTATTAGTCATCCAAGCATGCTAGTCAACTTTTTACAACCACTTTATGTATCGTCTTGCTAAAATTATAAAGTACGATACGTATTATATAATTAGTTTTTACAAGAAACAGCTATATGTTTTATATGGTGATAGATACAATCTTACTCGGGCTGAAGGCTCCTGGTAAACTAAAGGGGTCTGCATTTGTTGGTAGGCTTCTTGCATTTTTCCATACAATTGTCCTAAGCTAGCATTCTTTCTTATACTTTTGCGCGCTGTTGCAACCAGTCGATTACGAAGCAGCTGCAGAAATAACCAAAAATCAGTATCAGCAAAAAATTTTGATCTTAAAAGAATGCCGAATAAAATGGTTTAAAGAATAAATTGTACCTGGTGTTTGAGAGTAGCCAAGCTCTTGGTATGCATTGGAGATTGTGGAATGACCCCATTTGCTGGAGGGATGCCAATGAGACCACATAACAATGTCTGCCATCAAGAAACAAGCAAATTAATAAAGTGTTTGAAAGGCAAAATTTTAGATTTAAGGAAAGAGATCACTAGGTGGACTTGCATACCAAGAATCCCAAAAGGAGTAAGTCATAATGGTAACAAGATGGCTTTCTCAAATTGAACTCTTTCTGTTGAGCAAGTTGAGATGCTACACTATGGTCAAAGTAATAGAGCACTGCAATCATTGTGGCCGGAATGAAGGCTCCGATAATATAGACAACTGGAACATTTAGCATGTCCTGTCATTTTTTCAAGTTCCTCGTGTCAGTTTATCAGTCCTGTAAGGAGACACATTATATGCAGTATTGATTGCCAATTGTACTTTTCTAAACATGCCTTGATAACAGTCCAATTTTCATAAGCACCAGGGGACCAGGGATTTGGGCTGAAGAGACGATGTGGGATTCCTTTCGGAACACTTCCGGCAGGTATGTAAGACACAGCTGTCCACACTAGCACCATAAGTGGCACACCGTAGTCGGCTATAAGGCTTCTAAGCGAACCTGTCAAAAAGCTGTTCTTTTAGGTTGTCAAAGCAAATGATACCATATTATGTCCAAAAGGCAACCAAGGAAAATCAACTTACCTGTCCCATAGCGCCACGACCTTGCTTTTCGGCTTCTTAATGCGGTGAAAAGAAGGCCAAATGACAAAACCAAAGCAAACATGCCATTGGCAAATCTCCATGAAGGTGTAAATTCTGTCAACTTGGGATTTTCATGTTGCGGAATGTGGAACTCTTCCACAATGCCCTGTACATGAGATTTATTATCTTAAGTAGCTGCTTGCTAATATATTTAAGTTATCAAAGGGCCAAGATAAATCTTTCACATTTATCATGCCACATAAATTTCAGTAGTAGCATCTTAATTCGTGTAATTCACAGTAGAAAATAATTAGCAGATGATAAATGTTCTTACTTTGATAGCTTGCTGCATAAACAGCATAGCTATAAGCAGACCAAACAGTTCCCCTGCCACACGGGTAAACCTATTGATAATGGAACAAGCTCCCAATATCGACAGTAAGAACAGCAAGCCTGCAGTCCACACGCATACCCTACAATGGTTTTTTTTTTTAAAAAAAACAAGGCAACTTTTGTTAAATATAGCAGCAAATATATTAAATATAAATATGGTATGGCTAATTAATTATTTTAAAGAGAAGTATAGGTAAGTAACAGCTAACCATCCAGTCCATGCTAGAAACAGGTTCCGACCCAAACCCGGTATGTCTTTAGCAAAGTTGAACATAAATGTATACATAATGACAGTTGGCTCAGCAACTCCTAATATCAGCAGAGGTTGACCTCCGATTATTGAGTGTATGATCCCACAAAGTGCCGTCGATGCTAATGTTTGAACTGCTGTCAGAACTCCATCTGCAGATTACGCGGGGAAGAGATTTCACATGCAAAAAGAATCGATGAGATATATTCACGTAAAACTAAGCTGACAAATAGAAAAAAGTTTATGATTTGATTGTGGTAATTAACATCTACCCTTCAAGTCAAGGAGAAAATAAAATCTACAGAAGATTTAAAATTATTGTTTATACAGTTGTGTTAAAAATACCAGTATTTCTCTGGAGTTGTTCACCAAATGAAATGACAGGGATCGCAGAAGCAAAGAAAATGTAAGTGGTGGGAGCCAGAATCCTGTAAAGATCACAGCTTAGTCATTACCCTTAAAAATGCAAGCATAATAATTTTGCAAAAATATTGAACATGGTAGAAAGGCGAGCCACCAGCAATGGCGGAAAGCGTATTATAGGATATACCTGAAGCCTGGTTTAAAGCCACCAGTCCAATCTTGCTTGTAACACATCAGTCTTCCTCTCAAGTCATTTTTGATGCCTCGTAAAGGCACAAAGGTCTCCTCCATGACAACTGGCTTTGGTTCCCTCTTCCTTGAATATTCTTTTAAGATAGAAAGGAAAAAAAAAAAAAAAAGACTAAAAGACTCTTAACAATGATCAGGAATATCTGGTATGTGAAAGATCGGTATCTTACATTTAGCAAGGAGATTCTTATCGGAAAGAAATGAGTCAAAGCTTTACGATCAAGTAAATTACATGATTTTGAGAGGCCCAAAATATAGATAAAAACATTAGCGAAGATAGAAGATGCTCATGTTAATGAGAAGAGAAAGTCAAAGATCGATGATGGTTCAGACGGACTAAATTACATAATTGTGTGTTTGAGGAAGAGAATATTGATGGTTTGATTAACAAAGGAAGAAGAAGAAGAAGGCACCGTTAGCTTTTGAATTGCTTCTTGATGCAATGTATGGGTGTAGAAGGAGGAAAGGATGGATCCAAATATATAAGGTGCTTGAAAAGTGGATGTTGCTTTGGTACAGACAACTACTCGGGTCAAGAAAAACATCACCATGCATAAAAAAGCAATACGAAAGTGATATATATATATATATATTGAAAAATCAGAGTGAACTTCTGTCATACTTTTGTCCCCCATTTCTGTGCTTTTATTTTTTTCATTTTGATTGGGCCATCTCATTATTCACCGGGCAGCCGTGCAGTGCTCGGGCAAAATCCACCATGGCAAGAACTGGAACGAACTTTTTTTTTTTTAATACAAAGTAGATTATAATTTGAGAATAAAGAAGTTATATACTTTGAGATTCTAATTTTAAGTTTGTTGATTGCTATTGCTTATAAATAAATACATAAATTAATTTAGTTAAATACCAAATTTTAGGCTAATATTTATCTTTGTTAATTCAATTTTGTGGACAATGAGATCCCTTTTATATTTAGTTATTATATTTATAATTGATGTACGGTAAGTATATAAATTTTTACACTAACAATAAACGATATCCTATCATTAGTAAAAAATAAAATCAGTACATTTATTTCTTATTTAATTAATAATAAAATATCATAATATTAATTATTAATAATATATAAATTTATATACTAATAATATATCGAATATAATCTCTTAATTATTTACTTATTGAGATGGCGAAAATAATAGTTAAGATCACCCACTTTCTAAATTTCAACGCTGAAGAAACTAGAGCCTGGCAATTAAATAGGCGAATTCAAACCTACATGTATAAATATTAAAATATAGTTTTATATTTATATTATATATATACCCATGAACGACCATTGATCTTACGATTGGTTTTTTGTCGGCTCTATCTCTCGTGCATGTGCTGTGAACAACTAATTCTGGCTATAAAAATTCGAAGTCAAATGCATACACATACGCATGCCTCTCTCTCTCTCTCTCTCAAAGGAAAATGGGCTTACCTGTAAGAGCCCTCAACGAATCAAGAATTACTTGCTATATTAATTTGAAGTCAATTTTAAGCATCAACCAAATTGTTAAAACTCTTTGCCACCGCCACTACCATCCTCATGAGCAGCTTCATGTCATTATTCCACGATATACGAAGCTCCCCCAACCTCAATTTCATGCCCGGAGTTACAATTCAATAAATGCTCCAAGATCCCAAGAATAAGAGATACATAGGCAAATAGAACTATAATGAGAAAATAATACAATTTTTATGTAACTTATTTAGCCTTTCGTATTATCATCTGTTCTTTTTTTTTTTTTGGTGCAACTAATGCAATTTTTTTATAATTAATTTTGATATATTTTATAATAAATATTTTCACTAAGAATTCTCCCATTTGCTTATTGGCTACTATTTAGGCCATGATTTTAATCCTCTTGCACGTCTGCTAAGTTAGGGTCACGATATTTAATATTTAATATTTATATTATGTTTATATATTTTATTATGTTATATTAATATTTAACATATTTTATATAATATAAATTTTGAAGTATTAATATTTTATATCATATAATATTTTAATAACTTTATTTTGATAATTATATAATTATTTATGTATAATATTATCATTTAATTGTTTTAGAAAAGAAAATTTCTAAAACGACAATCACTGTAAGTTGAATAAACAATGGGGGTTATCAAATTAATTAATAGTTATCGCATCAAAATCAAATCACAAAAATGCCTTTTACTCTCCTTTCGCTTTAAACCTTACTATTTATTATAATTATTATTTATAATAAACATATGTTGCACTTTCACTTTCACATCGCATATCGTATGTAAATGTGTGTGTATATATATATATATATATTTCATTTTGTAACAACTACCGACTTATTACTTTTTTATTAATATTTAATTATAATTTTATTATTGTTGGAACGAACTTTCTTAGCTTGTTGGCTTGCAAGTCAAAAGTAGGCAAATTTCTTCTCTCCATTATCTAATTACTGTTTGAGCCAAGTTGACTGCCACTTTGGTTGCGTATATATTATAAATGGATCCTTAAGTTCATAAATTATAAACCATTTTCTAACCTTAATGAATATTCTTTTATGAGCCAATATAGTAGCACTCAATGCAAATTTATGTCACTAATAATTATTTTAGTTATATAGAATGTATATATTTATATATGGACAAAATGTTAAACGTAATATACTTTTTGCTAGCAAATGGTTGAAAAAGAGGAATTTTGTATAAAATGATGAATTTTTTTTGTCAATCAAGATTTTTTTTTTGAAAAATAATCAAAAATAAAATTTTAAATAAATATATTGAAAATTGAATATAAAAATTCGAATTGAATGTCAGATTAGAGCATTAAATTTTTTTAAGTGACGATGGTTAGATAAATACTTTAT
>JBBYHO010000020.1:9706711-9718770 GCA_038382025.1 Adansonia gregorii | reverse complement strand
CTGATTTGGCGATTTTTGAACTAAATTGAGAAATCGTCATTTCAAATGGCGATTTCTCAATTAAATTAAAAAATTGACTTATTTCGATAAATAATCTCATTTCGACCTATTTAGGTAAATAAAAAAATTTACATTATTTCTATAAAAAAGTCGTATACTGTTCGAACATTAAATATAAACTCTTAATTAAATATCTGGCAAAAATGCTTTGACAAGATAGAATTCACAGGTTGAAACTTAAAAGGCCAAATAAACTTTCTTTGTTTTCCTATGATCGATTAAACTCTATGCATTTGGTGCTTTTCCAAACATTCCTCCCCTTTACATTAACGAGCACTTAGCTGATTCTTTTCCTTTTTCCCTCTCTTTTCCTTTTCTGATGCAACACTTTAAGGGCTCTTTGATGCCACTTTGATTCATGTTCAGAATGATGAAGAAAAATAAATATGAAAAAGCCCACTAAAGCAGCTTATGCAAAATTTAAACAGAGTAGAAAACAAAGCTTTCCCTTTCTTTAATATGGGCCTCTTCTTTAATGCAGGCTATATTAATAAAAGAAAGATAATTATTATGTACATGGATGGTGCAATGAAAAAGCTCAATAATTAAGATTAGTAAAGTGATATATGTTTTATTAATTTATTAATTTAATTTAAAGCATATTTTATCAGATATATATTATTTTATTTATTCGTAAAATTTTTTTATTTTATTGTCATTGTATGAGATAATTATATTAAAAAAAACACTTAAAACTATACTATTTTACTTAATTTTTATGTTGTTATTATATTTAAATAAATTTTTAATTTTTATTTGCATCTAAATAGATATTTGAATTTTAATTTGCAATAAAAAAGTCATCGGCCTTTATTTTAATAGACATTAAGTAAACTTAATGACTTATTTAAATACAAATTGAAATATAAACATTTATTTAAGTATGAATTAAAAATAGTTAATTATTTGTTCGATGTAAGAAAGTTTCAATCAATAAATATACTGAAAAAGATAATATTCTTGATTGATACGATAGAAATATTAAATGGATTTAAAATTTTATATGATCGGGGCATATGATTATATAAATAAATCTAATAATCGGTTTGTTAAAGTATTAATAATATAAAAATTATAAAAATGTATAAATTAATTTAATTTTATACTAATGTAAGAGAATCTTTTCTTATAATAAAATATAAAAAATTTACTAGAAAAATGAAATAGTTTAGTAATTATTTTAATATTTTATTAATATATAAAATATATTTCGAAAATTCTCTGCCCTCTCTTTTTCCCTTTTGTATTCATCGAAAGCAGCTGCAAGCAAATGATTTTGTCTAATTTTATTTCTTGCTCATAATTGAAAACTGTTTGGCAAAGACAAAACCACCGGTCAAAAAGCTTGATCAATCATTTTCTTCCCTCAGCCATCAACTTAAGTGGTTACTCCATTAATGCTGACTTTTTCTTTTTTTTTTTCCCCAAAAGATCTGTATAGACTTCTGAAATTATAGGTGCTAACGAATATATATATATATATTCACTACTTCTGGATATACGTTGGAATCATATTAATGCAGAGAAATTTTAAAAAAAAAAAAAAATCTAGTACCATTGGTCACGGGAAGATGAGCAAATCTAGCAGCAAATTACTAATTAGATAAAGGTGCTAGAAATCTTTGGTATTAATTAAGCAATGCTATGCAGAAGATCTGGAAGAATTAGCATAAAGCTTCCTTACACAAATTCAAGGAAACGTTAGAAGCAAATATATGTTCATCACGAGTGTATTCAATTTTTTTATTTAAAGGATGATAGCTGATACTCTAATATGTGTTAGATATACTGAAATTCAAGTTCAAACCCCCTCTGCTAATTCTTCAGTCCCTCCACAGCCAATTAGATCAGTCATTTTTTACTAGACTTCTACGTAATTCCTTTCCTTGCATCCACTAGTAATTGGTCGGGTGTCTAGTCTGATCTTTGACAATGAAAACTCCGACCCGAAAGGGTCTTTTTGAGTGCCTTCAACAGCCAGTTTGATCACTCATTTTCAACTAGACTTCTACATAATTTCCTCGCATCCACTAATAACATTGCGACATTTTTATAATCACCAAGATTAGCAATTTGAGTAGAGACAACTAAATTGATGTGCATGTTCCACTAGAATATATCATTACAAAGCAATGATTTCGAATCATGCAATGATGTTTGAATTCCACAAGTACAGGTTATGATTGATTCTATATATATATATATATATATATATATATATATATGTAAGAGCTAGCCTTTGAGACCAATTATTTGTTCTTAACATAATTAAACAGAGTGATTAATCAAGCTTTCCAAAAACTTTCGAGCTTCATTTGTGGTGTAGAATAATGACCTGATAAAATACTGGTTGCAACCACACGGTTTGAAGCTTCAGTGTAATGAACTCCATCCCAGATTATCGATGGTGACACATTGTTGCAAATGGTGGAACCAGGCTGGCCGCACGTTGCTTTGCGGTCGTAATTATTTGGAGGCCCCCCATAGCCACAACAAGCCATGAATGGATCCTCAAAATCTACATATCATTATTTAGCATTGAAAAAAAAAAGTGAAAAAAAATATAGTCTAGTTCACTTCACAGAAAGATCAAAGCTTACCATATCTTTTATACTCGGCGACAAGTTTGTACTTTATGGAGTATACATCTACGTAGACAATGGTTGCATCTTTTAAAACGGTTCTCACTTCGCTACAGATATTACGTAATCCTTTGTTGAAAGCTTTCGCAAGATCATTATGGACTCGGAAGCATCCGAGTCTATCGAGATCATTGTTAGTATGAGGATGTAATGCAAGTTCTTTTGGAGCACATCCTAATGGACCAGTGTTGTGTATCCAAAATTTTCTTCCACCTTGTGAATATATGGTCTGAAGGCGCAACAAAGAAGATTTTGTAAGTATAGGGTGAATGGCACAATAATCTAACACTATCCCAATTAAGTTTTGATAGAAATGAGATGGGCTCACTTGAATAGCTAATTTGATTTCTGCAAGAAAAGATGGGATTTGTTTGGCCACCAGGCCATATGTCAAGTTTGATGCATACAATGCCATTAACAGATCATTCTGTCCGATGTCGATCATGTACAGAGCACTGCGAAACCCCTTTTCATCTATGAAACTTCCTGAACCTGAGAAAGTTTTTTTCTTAAAGCAACTGAGAGCAGTTCGAGGCAGAAGTTCGTTGATTCCGCATTCTACTTGAATCAAAGGTGTTTATATAAATCAACTTACCTGTTGTTTGGTGGAGTTCAATAGATCTATTTTTAAAGCGAATGAATTGGCGAACTTGGACATCCAACACAAAAGGGACAAACTGAGGGAGAGTCATTGCCCCACTTATAGCGAAGTTCACTCCACTAGTGAAGTTTGGAGCCAATGAGTCCAAATATGGGCTCAAAAAACTCAAGTTCAAGTGTTCACCTACCAGCGAGAGCCAGAAATTTGAATTCAATAGGCTAAAGAATGCATGCAAATTGCAGAAGAATGTCCTGCTTTTATCACCCATTTTACTTTAACACACACACACATATATATATATTTCCTGTTTTTCCAAATCACCTTCTTGAACTAACCACTACTCTGAAAATAAGGTATTAAGAATGGTTGAGGAAGAAATTGGACTTACAGAAGAAGTCGATAATAAGACGTCCATCCCCTAACCGTCCAGTTCCTCTATGGAAAAATGTGATGCCATGAGGAAGGCCAATGGGGAGTCCAGTGCCGGCTAGTACCCCTCCAGTATCAGAATTCGAATCACCAAAATTGATAATAAGTGGTCGACCAGGGCTGCACTCCGAAATAGCAATCATAACAAGGAAAACCCAAATCAAATGTTTTGAAAACCCAACGTTATCCATTTCCTAGCTTCTCTCCCTTTCTTTTAAAACTCACCCAAGATTGATTCTCCAAGTCATTCTCAGGGTTTTTGATCCTGATAGCAGCTGGTAGAATTACCATAATAGAGTACTTTTGCTGGCATTGACTTTCTGTCTGGGTTGAGTAAATCAATCATTAGTTCAGAAAGTCAAACAAATTCGCAAATTGCACTTCTTCGAAGATGAAATTTAAAGTTTAATATGTCAAATGGAAATTGTTTAATAAAAAAAAAAACTTCCAAACAGTTTCCGATGTGATTAAGCAATACATTACACCGCAAGACTAGAATTCACATGGCAATAATTAAACAACTATTTTGTATTTCATAACAGAATGACCAAATCAGGTGTACTGGCCAATAATCAAAATTTTAAAACTAAATTTCTAGCTTCTTCTCTTGGTGGAATTCACTCTTGGTTAAAGAAGTTAACTTGAGGGTGCAATAGTTAGTAGAGAGAATTTTGGAAGCGAAGACAGCATCGGCAGCTTATGAACTGAGACCCTTCATTGCAGACAGTGCGACCAGTCCGGCCACAAAGAATATCGGCATTGTAGTTGTGTGGCGGTGGTGGATCACTGTTGTCACAACATGCCATTAATGGACTCTGGAAACCTGTGAAGTAAAACAGTTAATCGACATGACACATTCCCTTAAGCTTACGACTAAAGAACATGAAACAGAACTGATCAGAACCGAGACCGTACCATAATTAAGGGCGTTGGCAATGAGATCATACTTGATGGAATATATTTCGACATAGCCAATGGTGGCTTCATTCAGTCGAGGTCTCAGTTGTCTACATAAAAGACAAAGCAAGCAATTGTGCATTAAATGTTAATGTAGCACAATTCAGAGGCTGAAGGCAGCCATGCTCAAGCTTAGCATTTTGGCCGTGCATGCCTGGCAAGATTTTTAGGCAGTGCCCAGAAATTCTTCCCTCCCCTTCGATGTATATTCTGTATTTAAGATTGGAGAGGAGATTACACATTTTACCTAGAGAAATGAAACATGACATTAATTGGGGTTTCATTATTTAAATAAATTTAAAAATTGACCCAAGGCATTTGATCGTTTTTTGTCCCTGAATTCAATCTTCTTTCTTATTTATCATTATAGTGCTTGGGGGCGAGACCGAAATCGAAGAAACTGAGATCTTGGAGGTCCAAACTGAATGTTACAATATCTATGCAGATTGACTAACCCACTTTTTTACAATAGTGGCTCCATTGCCCAGATTTGGCCCCAAAGAATTCAGATATGGAGTCAAACAACCAGTATTCAAGCTTTTCACCCGCAAAATTTCAAGCTTGGGTATAAACAAAGAGCACAAATTTCTGGGTATGTTACGGTTTGGCCATAGAAAAGCCTAATTTCTGCAAAACAGAGGCTAAATCTTGGACCGTCTGTTTTTTTTGGTGGTCAAATTTTAGAGAAAAATAAGAATAGCCCATCAAACTATAGCTTTATCAGCTACAAAAGTTGGGCTAGTTTGGGCTTTCAGTGCTCGGCTAAGTCTATTAGAAAAGTATGGCAAATACCAAATGGGTCAAGAAATCTACTAAAAGAAAGGGTGGGTCCATATTTAAATGCCCACACAAGTCCCAGGCACGAAGTTGAGGAGGGTGGCGGTGACCTGACGATGCAGGCTATGATACGATCGTTTAAAATTAAAAATAATGTAATATAATATAAATATATTTTTAAAATATATATAATATAAATTATAAAGATATTAAAAATTAATATAAATATAAAAAATTTTAAATATGATTATAATATAAAAAAATAATATATAATATAAATATATGAATTGTAGATTTTGTGTATGAAAAAGTAATGACCCTGCTCATCCTGTGCGCGAATTCAAACCCTTCACCTGCAACGATTCTTTTACCATTTGTTGAACTCTTTTTTCCTGGACAACCTGACTTACTACGTTATTTCTGGCATTTTCTGTGGCTCTTTATTTCTTCTTCCTGTATCCTAGCCACGTACAAACGAGCGAAATTGTTAGCAAGAGTCCGGAACCATTTTCATGCCTGTATATGAAGAACTTTTCCTGTTGCTATTGATTGATGCTAATACTTTAAACGGGTGATCAAACTCCTCCGACGATGTTCAACGGTTCTACAGTGATAACGGTCTCGGATGCTATAAGAGTTCGCAAAGGTAACATTCTTATAGCCATCCAAGACTTAAAGAGTAACTCATCATTTTTTACATCGAGTATGGGTGCCTGGCTCTTCAAGTGTGCCTTAACAATTGTTGACACAATTTTCAGGTTATCATGGTGAGAAAGCCGAGAGGATGAGCTGAGGACATGCTGATATATGTCAGCCGCTGCAATCGACCTATTTCGCAATAACAATGTCGGTAATTAGCATACTGCAACCATTGTTGTAAAGCCGGTGCCAGTTGTAGACATAAAAATGTATGATATAATGCCGTCGTTCTATATATATAACGAGGTTTTAAAATAAATAATTCTTGTATAAATACATAGAGAAGTTTGAAATATGAAACTTGTTATTCTTTTTTTAAATCTCTTTTTTTGCCCCAAAAAGGAAATAAGATTTTGAACTGTTATCCTCGCCAGGGCAGCCGACTACCCAATTTACCATACACGCTGCGATCTGCATATAAGAGTCGTAATAACGGCGTCAGGAAGGACGAAGCTAACTAGCCGTTGAAACACTTTTAGAAAAAATATAAAAAACAAAGGAAGACGGCGTTCCGTCAAACTAAGATCCATTTTGGATCTATAAATGCCCAATGTCCCAAATTTGTTTAAAGCCGCTGAAGAACAGCTCCTTTGATATAAAGAGGGTTGCAGATCTTCGGTTCTCTATTTCGTTCGATCCCGCGTAATAATAGCTCGCATTTCTCTCAGGCAAGTACCTCTTCGCAAAACCAAAAATGATTTTCATTTCTCACTTTATTTCGCTCTATTTTAGCTTCCCCCCCCCCCGATCTGCTTTTTTCTCTTTAAAATTTGACTTCAATTTTGTTTCAGAATCCTGCTGAATCTCTTGAATTTTCAATTCCTGGCGATATTTTATCTGATCTGTGCCTTTGAAGCCTCGTAAGTTTGTTAAAATGTTCCGATCTGCGTTTTTGGAATTGAATTTATGTCGTAATGGATTGGATTTAGATTTTGTTGATCTGGATCGATATTCTGATCCTTCGTCAGACGATACTATGTTTCTTTTGAAATTTGGCTATTAAATCTGCTCTTATATTGATAACCCTCAAATTTAATTGATGATTATGGAAACTGATATGTTGATTTTGGTGTTTGTTATTTGGCAGACGTGAAAAATGGGTCTGTCGTTCACAAAGCTATTCAGCCGGCTTTTTGCCAAAAAGGAGATGCGCATACTGATGGTTGGGCTTGATGCTGCCGGTAAAACCACCATTCTTTACAAGCTTAAGTTGGGAGAGATTGTCACTACCATTCCCACCATTGGTAAGTCGCTTTTTTGCCTAATAAAGTTTTAACATTTGTTAAATTCAAATAAATTGTGTCAAAGAGGATATGGCTAATTATGATATATTAAAATCCTGTAGGTTTCAATGTTGAGACTGTTGAATACAAGAACATCAGCTTTACTGTTTGGGATGTTGGTGGCCAAGACAAGGTAACCAGCTTTAGTTTTTATTCAAATATGTTACCATTAGCGCTAAAGATTGCATGCATGAAAGGAAAGATCTAGGGTGTCTTTTAATGTGTCCTATGTAGTGCATTCTTAGCTCTGGTTTGTGAAAAGGGAATGATTATGGGTGGGATTGTTCTGGTTTTATATATTCTATTAGAACTTAAGCATCTTGATAACTTGAATTGTATGTGTTATCCGGACTCTTCATTTCTCCTAAAATACTGGTGCTTGACACCTATGTCTAACATATATTCGGATAAGGGTATGGGGTCTAACCCTCGAAATAAATGAAAAACAACTTATAAAAAATTGAGCATACCTGTGTCTAATACTCACTTTGAGTCCATGTAACTTAGCCTAAATGTGTACTTCCATGAAAAGAGAGAACACATGCCAGATGTCTGTTAGGGGTATGCAAAAGTTGATGCTTAGCGTTCAAAATTGGACCTTATGTTTTTGAGTATATCTCTGATCTTTTAGATCTTTTAGAATAATGAAAAAAATGCTGATGGTTTTTGTTTTACTTAACTATTCAACTGGCTTAATTGCTTTGATTTTGTACTTAGATTCGACCATTGTGGAGACATTACTTCCAAAACACACAAGGACTTATTTTTGTGGTCGATAGCAATGATCGTGATCGTGTGGTTGAAGCTAGGGATGAGTTGCACAGGATGTTGAACGAGGTACTTGAATATAAAGTTTCTTTTTACTGGTGCAATGATTCCGATGAGCATGTTGTAAAATGATTGAAGTTGCATTATGGAATGGGTTTCATGTCTGAAATCTAACATATTATTTTATGTGCATTGGCAGGATGAGTTGAGGGACGCTGTGCTGCTAGTATTTGCAAACAAGCAAGATCTTCCAAATGCTATGAATGCTGCTGAGATTACTGACAAGCTTGGCCTTCATTCTCTCCGCCAGCGCCACTGGTAAGATGAACAATCTCTCTTTTGGTGTTTGTGTATGTGACCCTCTCTTTTTGCAGATCTGTATGTCACTCTCTATATAATTCATTTTGTAGGTATATCCAGAGCACATGTGCTACTTCCGGTGAAGGATTGTACGAGGGACTGGACTGGCTCTCAAACAACATTGCAAACAAGGTAAGCTCATGTAGATGACTCTAATTATAGTTAAAACCTGAAGTCGCAGTTTGTACCCTTTTGGGCTTCTTCAGTTTCTCGTATCTTCTGCTTACTGATGCTGATATATGTAACACAATTGCAGGCATAGATGACATAATTGAGTTGTCAGTCACACTACCTTTTTGGAGTTATGAATGTCTACCCCGTTCAAGTGTGTTTTTGGTTTTTCCTGTTTCTTGTTTCTTGCAAACACTGCGATTTGTTACATATAGTTTAAGAATAATTGATAAATTCCCCGGTTTCCTTTGCGGTATTATTTCGATAGCTGCAAAAAAAAAAAAAAAAACGTTTGGGGTTAGCCAGTTTAATTACTCTAATGTTAGATACAAAAAATATATATATATATATATTACTTAAATTCTTGAATGCTTGTTCAGCATGTGCAATAAGTGGAGCCTTTATTCTCCATTCAACAAAAAGTCCCGGTAATAAACATGGCATTGAAGAGGTTGTTTACCTTGAAGCATTTATGATTCTAACTCTAGGGAAAAGGCGACTTAAATTGAAGATAACTTGAAATATTCCCACTTTGAACCCAGACTACTAGATATGGTATTTTACCAGCTTTGCTGAAAATAAGCTGGAATGGAATAACCCCACAGATGAATCATATTTGCAAAATCTATAGTTGCAAAGGAGAAGGTTGATAAATCAGACAGCTGTAGAGCTTCAGAGTTGGTGAAAAGTTGTATAGAGAAAATGCTTCAAATCTCAGTTCCTTACATCCAGTGGGACAGGGACTCTCAGTTCCAAGTGCCACTTGGGAGTTGCATGGGGAGGATAGGAATTTAGATCCTGCCAGATCGGCTGTCTCTTTCACCGAGCAGCAAGTAATTATGCGAAGTTCAAAATAATTCACAGGCAATTGTGACCCCTCCTTCCTCTCCTTGTGACAGATTCATTGACATCATAATGAAAACCAAGGAACTGGATTAAAAACTAAAAAGCCTGAAAGAAAGAAACATTGTTGCCACATAGGTTAGTCTTTGCATGATTAACCTTAAGTGAGTCTAAATCTAATTTTTCTGTAAGATTCTTACTCATTAAAATCCAGAAAGTTCGATTGAAGACCCAAAAAAGGCCACCTTCTCATTCAAGTTCTTAATAGCCACATGCTTAGTTTGCCACTTTCGTGAGCACCCTGATGAACCACCCGAAAGAATCATTGCTAGGTTTATTGCCTTTCTCTATCATTTCCAATTCATAAATTTCTGCTTCCACCAGCTTTTCCGCAGAATCACAAAGCAAGATCAAACAACATATAAGATACCAAAACATAAGACCCAAAACCCCTTCACCATGTCATTTCACAACCGCAAAAATACTAATATCCGTCCGTTAGAATTCTCGAGCAGGGAATTCTTTTATTCGCTTCCCCCAAACTTGGTTGACCAAAAATTAAGAGCCAATGGTTAAGATTTTTTCAGTAATAACTTTTGTGGCTCAGATTTTTACGGCCAAGGCGACTTAAACGTGAAGCACCGAATTGCCTTGGTGTTGTCCAAATTGTATGGGGACCAAACTTCTGAACAATGGAAGGAGGTCATTTCTCCCTATAAAAGGTTTGACCTAATGCACGACCAAGTTAATGCTAGCCGATTCGTTAGGAGCTTTCGCCCCAGTCCAATAGACTAACTAAGTGCTCCAAAGGCCCAAACCCTCATGGAGGCAAGGCCCAAAGCCCCCAAACGTCCATTTTGTTGAAAAATAAACAATGTTTCGTGCGAGAACGAGGGAAAGTTTCTAGGAGCGAAAAGAGCCAAAGCAGACGCCTGCCCCCACTTATTAGTTCTATCAAAACCTCCCAGTCCTCCATAATCAACAAAAAGTTAATAAAGAACGGAGCATCACAATTTGCATTGAATATTCGTCTCGCTCATGGATCTAAGCCAGGTAAAATTTTCCCTAAACCCAAAGTTAAAATTTGATGCCGTCTCATTTCTTACGGGTAATGATGACATTACCAGTAAATTTGAATTTTTTTTTTTCCTTAAGCTTGAAATTTGTTTTACATTTCTCTCAAATCATCGTTGTTAGATGTCGGATTTTCTTGTTATTTACGTATTTGGTTTCTTCAATGTCTTTGCCTGTTACATGATTTGAAAATCTCTAAGCAGCCGGTAGAACAGAACTATGCCAACCCCAAAACATGCTTCTTTCACGTGATCTTCAAGGTGATTACTGTAATTTTCTGTTCTAAGAATCGAGTGATTATCCCCCAGTATAACTGCTTTCAGTCCCTTTTTTTTTTTTTCCTACAGGCTTCAGCTTTGGCATTTTACATGCTTTCAGCACTGTTTGCCGATAGTTTTGTCATCATCTTTGATCACTGTCGTGCTTGCTGTTCTTGATTTTTGGGTCGTCAAGAATGCCAGCGGCCGAATCTTAGTCGGGCTTCGGTGGTGGAATGAAATAAATGACCAGGGTGAAAGCGTATGGAGATTTGAATGCCTCGACCAAGAGGTTGGTTATTTACCATCATTACAATTGGTTATCCTATACCTCTAGATTTGATTCTTGTAACATTTTACTTGTCTCACGTTCCCATTTTTTTTCTTCCTTCTACGCAGTCTTTAGCTCGTAGTAACCAAAAAGATTCCAAGTTATTTTGGTGGACATTGTACCTTAATGTAAGTAATTATTGGGAACATGGATTGAATGGGACTTGCTGATGAATTTTGACTGGTATATATTTGTGGACATACAAACCTTGGATTATGATATATTTGCAATGCTTGCTAGTCATCCCCAGTTGCTAGTTATTGAGTAATGATATGCATAATTCTGTACAGGTATACTAGAAGTTAACACTCGTTACTTCCTTTTTTTTTTCCCCTTCTTTCAGGCAGTCGCTTGGACCATCTTTGGAATATTTTCACTGGTAAGCTTTCATGCTGATTATCTCCTAGTTGTGGAAGTTTGTTTGAGCCTTGGCGTTGCCAACATCATTGGATTTACCAAATGCCGTAAAGGTAAAAGATTCGGCCTTTAATGAGCTCTTAATTCCTACTCTTATTCTAACCTCCTGAAACTTCTTCCATGTGATGCTAATTCTCAGCTACAGTTTAAATCATTTCTAAGATCTTACAAATGGCTTCTTCCCCCGCCCCCACCCCCTTCTAAATTCAGATGCCAAGAACAAGATTCAAGCGTTTGCCTATCAGACCATTGCTTCACGCGTCTCATCTACAATTCAGTCTGCGTTTAGCTTCTGAGCTAGAAAAAGGTTTTATCAACGCCAAGAAGAAGATTCTCTCTCGTCCACAATATTGTTGTAATATTTATAATGTAATAATAAATATTTTAACA
>JBBYHO010000020.1:9653000-9664757 GCA_038382025.1 Adansonia gregorii | reverse complement strand
ATAATAATAATAATAATAGAACACAAATTTCTTGAGATCAAATAACAAACCACCAATCACAAGTGAAAAGATAGTAACCTACTGTGATGTATAGCAGTGAGACAACTCTAAAACGCAAATGATATACCCCAGCTCATAATTCTTTGTGATGTACCAATCTATTTAAGAGTATACGACATAGAAAATTGTGCTGGGACCACATTAACTTATGCACCTTTTGCTTTACACTTCCAGTTTATTATATTATTCTGAAAAGCTTTTATTTATTTATTTATTTGAAATTGTAACAACTCCTTAATTATATTATAATGATTTGAAAGACAGTTTATATGTTTGATTGATCAGATTTATGAGTTTAACTAAGAAATTAAAAATAAAATAGATGTATACAAAAGCACCAACATTAATTTCTGTATGCTCTATAGCAAATAATTAATATAACACTGTCTTGGGTGAAAAATATTTCATCTTTTGTTCTTTTAGAAGAAGAATCGAATAATTAAATTAACTATACATTATAGTATCATACAGACAAATATATATATATATGTTTAAGCTGTGTTACAATATTTTACAACTCAAAGGTGATCATTTAAGTAGGTCCAAAACCAACAATCATTGATGTTAGAGGGCTTAGAACCAGTTGAATCGTTAGGGCCTGTTAAACTGCTCCTTCGTTGCCTGCCAAGATCAAGTACTTGTCCCTTCTCGTAAGCCTGGTGCAATCAAAACCCAGTGCCTTACCAATCTCGTTCTGGACATGATTAGCAACGTCGAACCTTGATCTTTCGCTATGATCGTGACAAGCTGACAAGCCAGATACAGCGGCAAGCATTTGGACGTCGTAGCTCGGTTGTGGGTTCATGAGGAAGAAGAGTGGGTCCAGGCATTTCAGGCCACCAGCTGTTGTGCCGTAGAACATGCTAACTTGGCTGTCCATTGCAACGGGGACTATCTCATCGCTTATCTCAGCAAACAAAGGGCTGAACCTTAAGAGATAAGGCTCCCTACACGTGGTCCCTTCGGGGCATACAACTAAGTCCCCCTGATTTAAAAGCTTTTCCATCATTTTACTATCTTGGTCACGATCCCTTGCTAACCTAACGGTTTTGATCGGAGCTAACAGCTCTGATACCCGGCTTAAGCTGTAAGTAACAGCAGTGAGATCTCTCTGTAATGCAAAAGAAAGGTAGAGGGGATCCAGCAGTGTTCTATGGTTGCTAACGTAAAGGCGGCCTTTGGTTTTACGCCTGTTCGAGTCTTGAAGTGCATTCGGATGCAGGGTTGTTTGCGGAACCGAAAGTACTAGGTGGAACCCGCTGAAGCTTAAAATGGGGATGGAAATCCTGTACGGAAGCATTAAGCCGACGATTGCTCTGATGATGGAAAGGGTGAAGCCAAAGGGGAGCCACATGAACATGGTCAGGGTGGCTAATGGAGTTGGCCTGAAAGCCAGCCTTCCGTCATGGAAAATGAGTGGTTTGAGGTATTCATCTCTTGTTATGTTTTGCCAGCTTCTTTTGTCGGCTTTTCTCACCAGGTAAATTTCCTGTTGCAATAAAAAATGCAATAAATTAGCAACCGGTAACCGCTATAAATTGAGGATTGAGGGGGGAAAAAAAAAAAAGAAGGTTTCTTCTTTATCAATACCCACGTGATTAAAAGTTGCAAAAGAATGTTTTTATAATGTTTACTTTGAATGAAATATCAGAGAGTACGAATACAGACATCTAATATGGGAAACAAAATAATAAAAAATATTTAATCTGCATATATTTTTATATAATAACATTTAATAAGATATAGATATGAGTACTTTTTATTCAACGATAACTAATTTTTTCACAAAAATATCCTTGTTATAAAATTTCATTAAACAAATTGGTTTTTGCTTATTATTTTATTACTTTTTTAACGTATTTTGATGTTACCATACATGTTCCTGTTGTGTCCAAAGCGTGACTGTGTCGGACACGTATAATGATCGGCAAACAAACATGCATCTTCGTTTCTTACTAATCTGTATATACTCTTTAAATTATTTGCTAGCCATATATGAGATAGACAAAATTATAAACCTAGAGTCTTTCAATATATATATATATATAATTAAAGCTACCCAAAGTGAATTTGAAAGGAAGGAAACTTGTAGAAGAATTGGAAAGTCACCTTGCAAAGAGAAGATGAGTGATATTCAAGGGATTTCTTGAAGCTACTGATGCCAATAACATCACAACTTTCCGAACCTTCGCTTCCAATTATTCCCTCCAAAGTAGCTTTATTTTTCTTCTTGTCTTCCATGACTCCCAAAAAGTACCCACAAACCACCTTCAGCTCTCTTCCGACAACAAAATCAATTTCAAGGTAATCCCTCATGAAACTCTCAATCATCACTCGAGGGATATTACTGACAGCCACTTTTTTGCCCCCTTTCTTCAGCATCTCAAACGTTTCCAAGCCAACATCTTCCAAGAAGAACTTTGCCAGAACGGCACTACCAACTCTGAAGCTCTTTTTCTTTACCCCAAAGAAGCAAACCAGGACCATTATCTTCAACCCGATCTCTTCACTAGCAAGGCATAGAAATGGATATAAAACAAAGAGAATGAAAGCCCTTAGGATCCCTCCAGCTTCAAAGGCCACAAGCATGAAGTAAGGGAACAATGATGAGGATTTCAACAAAGCCTCTTCTACGCTGAAGACCACCAGAGTTTGGTTTTTTGAGAGGTTTGATCGTTGAGCAGCAAAAGAAGGATACTTGTGATATTTAACTTCGTTTGCTTGGACATCGCTCAAATTTCTATGGAGAGCTTTGGGATTCTTAGACTGCCTAAAGACAACTCGACAAAGGAAGAAGAAGAACAGGGTTTTCAAAAAGGTAAATTTCATAAACAATTTAGCCATGTTTCAGTTCCAAAATAAAAGTGTTCAATACTGGTGCATAGATTGAAGTCAGAACCCAGGAGCTGCTTTTTATACTTCAGCGGTGTAGCCTTCAAGTTGTTGGTTTATAATTTATTACAAAGCGTGGAAACGAACAACTGAATCGTCCTCTGTTTAAGAGCCAGCTCTACGAGAGGACATATTTACTTAACGCGGTCCAGTATTGAGACCCACTGATATAAACAAACACGGTTACTGATTGAAAGTCCGAGTTGCAAATTTGAACACCGAATTAAATGGATCATAGTCAAATTACGCCGTAGGATCAACCACGTTGAGAGGCACCTAAGCAAGCAAGTGATTCAAGGGTTCGCTTAATTTGTGTTAGACGTCAATTAAGAACTTTTTATTTATCATGTTAAGAAAACTTTTTTTTTATAGATAATACATTAATAATAAAATTTAAAAAATAATATATTAATTTTTTTTTTCATATACACCACCTATTAACACTGATTAATATTTCTCTTGATTTAATAAGAATTAATAAGAAGAGAAGAAAATTTTAAATGATGATTAGCTGGATACGTCAACAAAAGGCAGATGGAGATTAAACATTTGAGTTGTTCCTTTAAATATTGTGCAAATTAAACAATTAATACGATGTGATTCAGATAATCAGGCAAAAAAAATCTGATCATCTTAGTTATCAGCTGATAGCAACCAATATTAACATGATGCTGATATCATTTATTATGAAGAAAAACACTTGTTGCATAAAGTTGACCAGTGACAAAATGGTTTCATATAGGTAGACTTTTTCATTCAATTTTAAGTGAAGTTTTTGCCTGTCAAATTCATTCATAGAATATTGTAAAATAATATATACTAATTGATTAAAAGTTTATATCTGCTTCACACTATCCGTGTATTTTATATATTGATAATAAATTAAGTGATATCATCTATTAAAAAATATAATTATTAATATTTTTTTAAATTTATTAATAAATTATCATCACATGATTTTATTGATATTGATTACGTATAAATTTATACACTAACAATATATAAAATACAGACTTATTAATTAATTGATAACAAAAAGCTGATACAGTAAGAAATGAATCTGAGTAAGTGAGCGTGTTTGACCAATTCCGTTAGGGAAAAGTATTGTGTTCAAGAAACAACGGTATATGCTGTTGTATCTTAATTGACTGTTTCTTAGTGTCTTAATTTTATGAATGATTCCAGTTAAGATACGTTGGCGTTAGAGCAGACAAAGTAAAGTGGATGGACTGCAATTTGCGAGATGAAAAGTGGCCCTACTAATTATGGATATTTCAATAGTTATTCCTCAAAAAATTAAAAAAAAAAAAAATCTAGGAATGTGAATATAGGACTATGTTGCACGCCATATTGGAAAAAACTTTGTAGCATGTATTACTTATTGTAAAGACTGAAAGTGCCCTGTACTTTTCTCTCAGAAATTTCGTTTCTCCATCGTTTAAGTCTCAAACTTCAAAGTGGTATTTTCATCAACATTAATTGATGCCAGTAGATTGTGCCAATGCTTTCTTAACCTTTTTGCGTCTAATTGTCTGCTTTCTAGCTAGTAATATTGTCTAGGTCAGACGAGACGAATTAAAAGATGCAAAATAAGTGAGGACAATGTCAAACTGATGACGAAAAGTTCGGAGGAAAGATCATAGCAACGCATTGATGAAGTCAAAGCGACTGCAAAAGGGTTATCTTGCGTCCGTACGGGAATGCATGCAGGCCCTACAGTATGGCCTAGGAAAAATGGAATTGATCAGCTAGAAGAGTCCAGTAAAAGGGGAAAAAAAATGTCATACGGACTGGTTAAGTTAGTTAAGTACTCATTAATACTTTGAATACTATTAGAGCTGGGGTATCGTCAGCAATCTACTTTAGCGGATAATCTGTAAATATTACTGTTAGACCTATCGTATATCCATCCAGACCTGAATAATCTACCTCGAACTTTTTCAACCCAGAAAAGGAAAATGTCATGAAAGACCCACCATACTGCCTTTAATATTGAAAGGGGATTGGAATTGGGATTTGGGAAGAGGTTGAAGATCAGTGCAGAGGATGAATGAATTTGAAATCCTCAAATAAAATAATCCAAAACTTGGTGCAACTCTATTTTCATAAATTCATAAATACATATATTTAGGAAGTAGGATAGATTTACCTGGGCTTAAAAGCACATGCAATTATCCAGAAACAAAAAGTAGGTCATCCAAATCCGCAACTCAGATTAATTAATTTATAAAACTACCTTCAAAAGATAGCATTCAGTATATCTGAGATTCTATTTTTAGTATTTTCACTCTGTTCTTCTGCACTCAAGCCGTGAATTCCTTCATATCATTTCAGTAGAGAAGACTCAATTGTATGTCTTAAGTTGAACGGTTTTAAAAGATACAACGAACTCCACAAGGGGAGGGTCTATCAATTGTGATCCTAAACAATAGTGCTATAAGCCTGAACATATATAAGAAGTTGCCTCTGGAAATGTAATTCAATGAAGTTGCCAGGCTTGTCTAGAAAGAACCTTTTCTTTTAGCCGTCGGGGGCAATTTTATACAGATTATAACCCTACAAGGCTGTATTATTGCCACTTTCTCAGATAAATAATTTGCACTATTGTTCATAACTTTTGCATCTTTAATTAAGATTGGCATTCCTCAACTCATGCGAATCGTCAGCTGCCAACCCTCAATGAAACATTTCTATGGTATCATTAGAAGAAGATCTTGATTAACGCTGTTCGTTACAACCCAACTTGCAATGCAAGAAATTTTCATGTTTCTCGCCATAAAAGATTTTCAATGAATGACCAACAAAACTGAAATTCCTTGAAAGAGATGTATTAAATGAACTCCCTGAGATGCAGGAAAAACAATCAACAGCCATTGGAAGATACTAATCCAAATGTGGTATCATCAACAGTTCAACACATTCTAACAATGGCGGATTAAACCCCACTGGCTTATAGATATATTCGTCATTCCTGATTTGGATGTTTATGTCACTTTCTGTAGGAATATCCCAGTTTTTGGGAGGATTAAGTAACAAACTTTTGTCGCAGCACAAATTTACATTACTAACTAAACCGTACAATACTTGGAGCTTGGCATTCAACATTTCATATATACAGAAATCGGCATCAAAAATTTGTTTACATTAGATCAAGAAGACCAATTTTTTACGACAAGCAAAATACCACATCGGCAACTTCAGAACCTATTTTTCCACAGCATCGGACAATTTTCCTAGTTTCTTCCGAATAATTGAGCTAGAAACCTGCTGTTCTACCAAGCTGCATCATTAACAGGTATCATTCAAAAAATCCATTCATTGCATTTTATGATCACCATGCACAAAAGATAGGTCCGTCTTTAACTGATATTTGCAATGAATTATTTATCCAATACAGGAAAGATATTCAGAGAATGAGGAGAGTGAGGGATCTGTACCTGGGAGGATCATGATCTTGATTTCCAGTGGTAGGAAAGCTTTTGTAAAACCGAACAGAAATCAAGCCTTCACTTGAGCCAACTGCTGGTTCAGGGGACCCCTCTAGCATCATGCTTGCACCGCGTCTGGAACATATACCTACAAACAACGTGACAGATCTCAGAAATACCTTTACAGAAGGAAAATTTTGGATTGCAAACCTCAAATTTTGCACACAAAGAAGAGGAAGACAACTTTGGTAGCACTTGGCTAGTACATAAATGGATCACTACAGCACCTCTAATGAACATAAAATGCTCATCACAGTTCAAAGGAAGAAACAGAAATAGAGGAGTGAGAAACAAACAAGCTTCAGGAAAACAATTTGAGGTGAAGCATGCTTCTTTGTACTATCACGAGACATTCATAACAAGAACTGGGAAGAATTATTTCTGAAACTATACTTTGTCTAGGAATCAAATTTCCGGGCTTAATGATAATGGCTAAAAGAATTGGTGACAGTGGTTGACCAAAAGAATTCCCAACATGAAAAGTTGATTATGATCTTTTATGAAGTTAATAAAGATTTTTTAAAATTAAGCAAGACAATAACTAGGTGAAGACAACCTTGAGCAATGTCAACTCATTAACGATTTCTCAATCTGAATTGCAAAATAATAACTCTCCATTCACTGCTCAGGAGCTCTAAATTGAAAAGAAAGTTTAATACTTCTACAATAAACAACTTCATATGGCATCCCAAATATACTTTTTACAAGATTTTCTCAGCAATTTAACTTTTTCGTTCGGACAAACAATTTTATACACATAGTGTTCAATTTTGCTTTCCTTCTCTGAGTGAAGATATATTCCACATAAAAAAAATAGAATTTGAAATGTGCTTTATTTAACAGATGATTTAACAATACTTTGGAAATCTTGGAGAAGTTGAAATTGTTTTATCTTATCCATTAGAGCATGTCAAGGCACAATTATAACTGCAACAACCAAGAATTATGATGTCATAAGACTAGACATGGCTGAAACAGAGAAAGCTCATCAACAAAGTTAAGCAGCATAATCTATGTAATTACACAAATTAAGCTTATTCAGCAAGCTAAGTCTTTCTGGTAATTGAAAAAAACGTTTCTCCAACAAAGTTACTGGAGAAAACCAGGAAATGGTGGATTATGCAAATTTGAAACGCAATAAACTGAAGGAGTTTGTTATTTGCTAAATTAACATGCTTCGCCCCTAAGACACAGACTTCCATCATACCATGCAGTCCATGAAAATTAATACTAGTAGACAACAGATTTTAACCCCATAATTAAGATAGAAGCCAAAGAGTTTATCTAAGGACGAGAATAATTTTTATTCGGGGGCCTTACTTGGAACTCAAAAGATGTGAAATACCTTGGAAGAGTATGACAAAGCAAAAGAGAACTGTAATGACCATAGCAGAAAGGCTACTGCTTGATGATGATGCCTTTGCTGCCTTCATCTTCTTCATTGCTTTAATCCGTTTCATCCTGGCACGTTTTCTCATGGCAAGTTCAGCAATCTCCCTCACCAACTTCTGGTCTGCAGCATCCAACAATGGACCTTTCGGAGGCCGTGGTGGTTTGGGAGGCTTCCTAGAGTTTGTCTTCTTGCACTTCTCTTCTATTAAGTTCTTCTCCATTAGCGCCACGAGTTCATGATTCTCTTCTCCTTCTGAACTCTTATATAACAAAAATTCCGTGTTCTCACCCCCAACTGCGCCAAAACTTGAGGAACTACTGCATGAGTTAATGCCACATTCACCCTTGCCTATTCTATCAAAATTCAAAAGATCACTCCAAACTCTACTGAAAGTTCTCTTTCTTTGTAAATTCAATGAAACATAATCTTTGGTTCTTTCATCTTCACTGGTAGTCCCACCACTCTCAAGATCTACTTCGATATCTCTTTCTCTAGAAAACAAGAAATCCATTCAAAGTAAACCTTTAATTCCACCTTAACCTTAAGATACTTATCTTCCCCACTACTACTAAACTAACATTCAGATCATTGTCTACATGAATCACTCCTTCACTTCAAAGAATTATCATACAGGGTAGGTCTCACCAAATGGAAAAACAAAACTCTCCACCCCACAGTCCACCAAAAGTTTGAAACTTTTGATCCAGGCACGGCCTCAACTTTCAGCAAGCAAGCAATCGATCCGGCATTTGTTAATAAAAAAGAAAATCGCATATTAGTAGTAGAAAGTACATGAAAACAATAGGTCTATTCAAATGTTAAAATCAGAGGACAAAAAACGAAGAGCAAATTTATGAATTGAATGGCTAATGTTTCATCATCCGAGACCCAATGGAACAAATTAAAAGAGAAAACGACTTAAACAAGTGATTATCTTTTAACTACCCAGAAAAATCAATAAAGCTTGAAATTTGATTTTTTTTTTTTTTCCTCGGCAATCAGATGTGGGAAAACTATAAGCTGCCAGCCTCTACGTTATAATGCAGCTCCAGAAATTTAAAAAAAAAAAGCAGAAAATTGAAACCAGAAATAAACCCAGAAATTTCTTTTATATGTATTTATATACACACACCCCCCCCCCCTTTAAGATAAAAAAGAAAAACAGAAAACAGGAGGAAAACACAGCACCGACAAAGGGGGGAAAACACAACAACGAAAAAGCAGAGAATATGCCAATAAAAAATCAGAGGGAAAAACGGAATGTACCATAAATGAAACGGAAAAAAGCTTAGTTCGGTGTCAACAATAAGAACCATAAACTGAAAATTCTTCACTGATTTCGTCCATTACCGTCAACCCGAAGCTGCACGATTTCGTTTAATTAATTAATCCTTCTAAAAAGAAGGAGACCTTTATATTTAAAAAAATAACAATAAAAAAATAAAGAACAAAAACAAAGGAAAAACAGGTTTTTTATTTTTATTTTTTTTGTTTAGGTGCTAAAAGGGATAGTTAAAAACCAAAAATGTTTTTATAAACACAGACATAGTAGCTAATGTTTGCCGACCATACGTTTGAACGTGTCAGCTTCTGTGGGCAGTTGCCGGTTCCTATGTTTTACAAGACTGCTAAAAGGACAAGGATTCAATCAAAATTTCAAATTGGTTTGATTTTTTTTTTCTTTTTTGTAATTAAGGAAGCCAAGTACTAGGGTTAGTAAAATCATCGATTAGTTAGAATTATTCCTACCACCCATCTTTCAAAGATTCATTATAAATGACAATTTATTTCCAATTTATTTTTTTAATGTTTTATCTATTCTAAACTAAAGTGCAATCACGTTTACATTGCCGCAACGTTTTATTTAAAACCGAAATTATATCTTATATTTATCCATTAATATCTTAATTTCAGCGTTAAAAAAAATTAAGGACAATAGCTAGGATGGAACAAATGAAGATTCGGGGCATATACTTGGAAAATATTTCTGCGTTTAGGTGGCTTGAAGCTGGACTACTTTAATTTTTTTTTCTCTTATGTAAATTAAAATATTTTTATTATTTACATAATAATTAAAATTGAATTGACTTAAATTATTAAAACTTCTGTATAAACTTAATTTATTATTAATTAAATTTATCAAATTAAACTAATTGTTTGATCAATTGATCTGCTTTTTAGCTACCAAGAAATAATCAAAGATCGTAATATCTTGATCTTGTGATTCTGGACTAAAAGGGTCATCGAGATGGACCTATGATAGAGAAGAATCCAATTGTGGGGTTCAAAAACGAAGTGAACCTGAATCCATATTACATGTGCCAAGGTTTCAGATTTTTGTTTTTTTTTTTTTGTTTTTGTCTTTTTTTTAAGCAAAAGATTTAAAGAATACGAGAGAGACAAAAACTAAACGCAAATATGCAAAACTTAAACCTGCTCCACATCAAGAAAACTAGAGTCCATGTTCATTAGGCAGTTGGTCCCCGTTTATGGAGCCCCAGCAATTGATTTGCAAGAGCTTCTAAACCAGGTTTTCCATAGGAAGTTTCAGTGGGAAATCGAAAATGTAACTTGACCAAGCGACGAACATCGTTCATGGCATCCCAGACTTAGATATAGCTGCATATCTTCGGCGTTGCATTAAGAAAATTAGGGAACCACAAATTTCTGACAATAGTGTATTGGACAAAAAGAACTCATTAAAGTCTGGCATGTGGCGATGAAGAATGCATATATGCCTGCAAAAGTGCAAAGCTCAGGCAACCATGAACTAAACATTCCAAAATAAATCGATGGAGTAAATTATATTTTTGGCAACCGAATCTTCTTACCACCATAAGTATACATCAATGATCAAAACATGGTTAAACTCGAGCGGCTCGAGCACCGACCAAACTTGTGAAGTTGTTAAGAAACCATAAAAATGAAAGCCAAAAAAAATTTCCAGTAGCAGGTTATCAGTTCAGGTAAAATCACCTGGTTTTCCACAGTTTGAGTTTTAACCAACCAACTCAAATATCAGCCAGCCTAGATGTACATAGCGGGCACAAAACCAGTTTGATAATCCTTGAATCAACAGCGTGAGTTTCATTTGACACTAAATCACTCTTTTTAAAATTAGTATCTTTATAATATTAGTATAGTGGAGTGCGGAGATGAGTATCTTGCCAATTATAGCATATCCATTATCGAGTTTCGTCTCTTTTTTCTTAATGTTTCCACCTAATTTCTTCCACCGACCACCACCGTCACTACCACTACACCAGCCTAGCCAACAGCAACACCTGTTGGAGCGCTTCCCTGACCTCCTGCTAAAGAGCAGTGAATCTGGTTTGGGCAACATGATTGTGTTCGCAGGGTAGCCTATTATGCAAAAGAGAATAAATGAATGAACAAAAAAGGCTTTTCTGCTTATACCTTGAAACTACCATGACCATGGAGTTTAAGCTTGTTTGCAGTACCATCTGGTGGCTCTAGTTGGAGAAAGATTGAATGCAGAATACTTTCTTGATTTATAGAAATACGGATATGGAACATGTTTCGCTTGATTTATGGTTGTTTTGTGGAAAACCTTATGTCCTACTCCATGGAGAGTATAAAATCTTTTGTTTGGCTTAGATACACACCTTTATCTTGTTTGATTGGCTTGACACTTAGAACAGAGGGTAATGATTCCCTGCATGGTGCCCCATGAAGGCATTAAAGTGGTATGGTGAGTTAAAGTCAATTAAATGAGCGGTTAAATTCAGGAAGTTAGAATGCTGCTAAGTGATTACCTCTACAATTTGGGGAGGTTATATACTTGTAAGAAGAGTCCTCTTTAATCTTTTTGCTTCTTTAGATTGACCAAATAAAATACTATAACATACTTTTAGGTTTTGTCGATAATAAGAAACTGAAGATATATATATATATATATATATA
>JBBYHO010000020.1:9620578-9647287 GCA_038382025.1 Adansonia gregorii | reverse complement strand
ATTGATGTTGTATAAGATCATATTTTTTTTAATGTAATGTTTAGCCTAATAATTAATAAAGAGGGATTTTCGCCCTATAGATAAAAGGATAATGTGGGGACTAGTACTTTCTATTATTAAAATAATTACATTACAATAATCTTAATTAGTTGCACTGTTAATGGCAGGTAAACACTAAACAATAACTTCAAAATATCAAATGGCATTTCTCCATGACTTAATTATAAAATTTATAATTAAAAAAATGAAAAAGTTTGAACATTTTCAACTGTTTTTGAGTGAAAATTTCAAAGTTTTGGCTTCTTGTTATATTTAGGTTCATAATTAACTAGAAAATACCATAATTCCATTCTTTTGAATGAACATCAAGGATTGGTATTGAACTGTCATTAAAAACCTGAACTTCTCCCATTGAATTGCGGCTTAGAAAATAGTGTCAGTTTAGCAACAAAGAACCTGAAAGCAAGCAAAGATTCAATTTAAAGGTGTGAAAATAAGGGCATAAAACCAATTGCATATATGCTCAAATATTCACTAATTCAGTCGGTGATTATGGCTATCTTTTTCTTTTGCAGCAGGCGGAAATCCCTATAAAAAAAAGGCAAAACAAAAGGGAAGAAAGATTAGAATTCTCTTTGCCTTTTTGCCTTTAGGCTTTTTGCTCGGAGTGGGGAAGAAATATCTGAAAGCAAAAAAGAAAAGATAATGCACGTGCGTTGTGGCATAAGTAGGTTTGACAAATCTTGTTCGTATATTTTACGTAATATAATCTTATTATGTTTAAAATATTATACATAATATTTTTGATAAATTAAAAATATATATTATTTAGATTTTATTTGTTTTAATTTATATATATATATATATATTTTATATTATTGCATGTTTGCAGTCTAAGCTCGACTTGCCTTTGCATCCTATCAATAATTCGGTTCCTAACTTTGTTGGGTCCGGATTAATTCATTATCTTCTTTTTCACACAGCTTTTTGTTTGTTTTAAGTAAATATTCCTTCGCAACATCAACGGCATCCTTCTTGGAAGATATAAAGGCAAAGCTTTTTTCTTTTTCATTTTTTTCCATTTATATATGCACGTTTCGTGTTTGTATTTTTTCTTTAAATTATAATTAAATAGAATATTTTGACAGGAAATGATCATATACGTTTACCTATTTTAAATTTTATTTTTATATAATTTCAATTCAAGTACTGACAAAATATTAATTAATTTAATGTATTAATTCATTTATTTTGATAATAAAACAAATTTAAGTTCACTGTTTTGTTTTTACATAAATTGTAAAAACCCTGCCTAATAAGCACTTCCATGTGAATCCCATGAAACTAATTACAAGTCATCTTTTTTTTTATAAAGAAGGCAGCAACTTAAGAATATGCGAAGAAGTTTTGGATATTAAAACTTATATTTAAACTTTTAGATGATATTTTTGAGAATTGTTTTTAAATTAATTATATTAAACTCATAATTATAAGTGAATTTTGTAGTGATATATTTATATCCTATATATGAAAAATGAACATATGAAATTATTTTTTTAATATAAAAAATTATAATTTAAAAATAAAAAAATTATAGATAGTAAGATACGAATTTTAAATTTATTAAATATTTTATCTTATAAATAATGATGTAAATTAACTTACTTGAATTTCCTATTCCTCACGATGAAATGAAACTGTTTTTGGTGCAAGAGAAAAACCAACATAATTAGTCATATTTCATTGTTCTTCGCTTGATTCCATGTCAACAACTCCCACCTACTATCTCATGGAAGGTATAAAACGACTAGCTAGGTGACTGACATATGTGAAAAATATATATATTATAATTAGCCTATTATTGCATGAAATTCTCCCTCTAATGCCCCCAACAACACTCTTAATTCTTATATAATTGATTAGTATATATCCTCTTTGTAGCTTTCATTAGAGATGCGCCATTAATTGTCATCCAATTCAATAGCATACTACATTTAATTTAGTTTTAAAGTTGAATATATATATATACATATATACACGCACACACACGTAAAGAAGTTTTTTATCACAATCCTGCAAGGGAAACAAATACCTACAAAATTAATCAGCTACATAATCTGAAAGTTACAGTCGAAAATCAAATGTCAAGTCGTTCACTTTATCTGGCTTTTTACATTTTTTTTTTTTTAATTTTGGTGTGTTTGTGTGTGATTTGTTAAGTGAAACTATAAATCAAAGTTAAGGCCACGATACACGGCCCGGCTGTCGCCATTGAGGCGCGCGACCATTGGGAGCTGCCTTGTTTTTTCGCCACCTTTCTCAACCGCAGACTTGCGGTTCGGTTACAGGCGCTACTTTTAAGGGACCCACCTTTTTATTTTCCTTCTTTTTTTATAGGGGCACCGCCAACATCCACGTGGTTGATCTAACGAAAAAGATTTTGAGTGCAGGATGTGCCGCGGGTTTGGCGATATGGGCTTTTTGGCAAACAAAAACAAATGTTTCATACCTCTATTATAGAGTCTGTACTATACAATATCATAACTAGTCACATTGATTTATTGCTTGAAAAATATAAAAAATTAAATTAAATTATAATATTAAAAATATTAAAAATATTTGTTTTTAATTTTATATAATATATATTTTAAAAAGAAATTATCTAATTTTTTAAAAAATTTTCCACAAAAATTTCTACTATTCTAAAATATTTATTTTCGATTTTTTTTTGTTAGTGAGAAGCTGTTGCACTCTTTGACTAAGATTTTGGCTAATTCTTAAATTAATAATTTAAAATATTAAATTGAAGATGACCAAGTCTTTCCTTCTTGGATACGTTTGGGAGCTAAAAAAAAAAGACAAAATAAATAAATATATGTACAATATTCTTGCAATTTCTTTTTTATATGTTATTATTAAAAGCTGTTTTGTTTTGTTTGGTTGTATGAAGTCGCCATCTTCCATGACCAGCCAGCCTAGTTTTGGAGTCGAAGCCCAAAGTTGACTGCGGTCACGAGTCTATGCCAAGACGCGGTGTACTCAGATTTCAGACTTATCCCATATTTTAATTATATTATATTATATTATAAATATATATATATATATGTTTGAATTTTTGCATTTTTCTTTTGGTCAAATCTTTGAATGTTTTCTTTTTTTTGGTTTTAGTGACGTTGCTGGCTTTAATTTTGGCCGTCTATATCCATCTTGGCTGCATGTATTGTCAACGGTAGTTTGCTTGGTCAAAATATATATATATATATATATTATATACATATAGATATATTCCATGACTTTTAATGCTAATTTATATGTATTCAATGTAAATATAGATGTTAAATAAATAATTTTAATTTGACATAAGTAATAAACATAGTATATAATTAATAAAAAAAATATGCATTTGATGTAATTATAAAATTTCAATATAATAAAAATTCAAATTTTATTTTTAAATAAAAATTTGTTTAAAATAAAATAATGTTAAATCAAATTTTTATTAATTTTTTTATTGATTCAATCAATTTTTTATTTTTAAAATGATATTACATTAAGCGAATTTTTAATTTTTTATTGAATCGATTGAATTCATTGATAATATTCTAACTTTTGAGCTATACCTTCCATTATTTATTTCATTGACAAAAAACTATTGAACCTATTGAACCAATTGTTCATTGATAATAAACTAAGAATTTCTATAGATATTTATTTCATGATTAATTTTTTTTTATAAATTAACGGATTTCTTATCCCGCCTAGCAGCTAAGTTTAATTTAAAGTCAACAACTTGAAAGAGCTTATCCTTTAATATGACCAGATTTAGATTTAACAAATCAACAACCAACACATTAATTGACAATAACAATTCCCTCTCTTATCTTACACACTCACTCTCTCTCACTCTCTCTCAATGAGAGTAGACTTTCTAGAAGATAATTGAGGCCGCGGAAGCTCCCTCCCACTTATATTATCTGACTCGTGAATGAGAGATAAGCTTTTTTTAGTTTCATCTTTTTGTGATTCAACTATCTCGACCACCACGGAGGTTTATTTAAAAGATTTATACTTAATATATCGTTAATAAATTACATTATATTATTTTTTAAAAAAATTTTAAAATTTAATATAAATAATTTTATTTTTAAAAAATAAAATAATTTAATTTATTAATACTGTATATATTTATATATCGTTAATATATTAAATATAAATCTTAATTAAAAGTCATAAGCAGAGGAGATCGAGAGGTGCACATGGGAATGGGACAAGTCAACGTAAAAAACGAAAAAAAAAATAGGGTTTTAACATGTTCAACGTGATATAAGTTTTTTTTTCTTTTTTTATAATAATTTGTAATATAAAATATATTGAGGGGCTCTCGTAGTTGGAGAGACAGAGAGAGAGTCAAAGATAATGAGACAAATCCCCAAAATTTAATGTGTTGTCTGCTGAAATCTACCGTCTCTCGTATCAGTCAGCATGTGTGTATTCACTTTGACTATAAATTAAAAAGAAAAAAACATGCCTGCAATCGATGAGAAACATTGAACCTAGCAGCAAAGCATGAAACTTGTGGATATTTCTTGAAGGATTTCTATTAATAAGCTTAAATCTCCATTGCATATATTTGCTGCTAATTATACCAAATAATTTGCTACTCAGCTAAAAATTTGACTGCTGTAGTGGGAAACTTTTACGTGCGCTAACAAACAACCCGTTTTTTTTCTTTATAATTATGATTCTTGGCATTCGATCACGAATGTTGAATGGAAACGTTAAGGATCTTTTAGCATAATTGCTTTAATTCAGTATATCTGAAGCTTTTGGAATGTGAATTCGATAATGGCAATAAATTCAAGGTCTCAGATTCTGCCATGGTGGATCAGTTTGACAAGGGAAACTTCAAAATCCGTTCAAAATGCTATTCATTCAATCCCTTCCAACAACAATAAGTGGACATGTATCCTTATTTCTCCAGGAAACTTTCATTGCTATAGTTTATATTTCATGTCTCATATGTTGATTTTATTCTCAAAACTGAGATTAGAATCAGAACAAATATTCAAAGTTTTTTCTATTCTGTTGCTGGTGGTGTCCAGGAAATGGGCAAGGAAATAGGCAAACAAAATTTGGAGCAATCCCAATACCCAACAAACAGTACTGATTATTTTTGACCGGCGGCCAGAATCAGGGCCGAGGGAAGGGAAAAGAACGGAGGCCAGTGAGATGGGAGCACGGCCAGTGAAGACTGATGCTGCAGTGGCCGTGTGTTTTTGCCGCAATGAAAGGTTAGGGCGTGGGGGAAGGGGAACTATTGGCGGTGAATTTGGTTACGGTAGAGATTTTTAAGTGGTTTTGTGAGTAATGATGGCGCTGATGGGGCTTTTGTTGTAGCTGTGATCGAACAGTGCGGCAGCATTGATGCCATTCAATAATTCTCGATTAAAAGAGAAGAAAGAATGGAGAGCAAGACGAGCGTACAATAAAACTGCATTTGCTTCGACAAAAGATACATTCATTCAGGTTCAATTCTACAAGCTAAGAAAAGTACAACCTATACCGTAAGGTTATAATGAACTCACCAAAATGACGTGCCGAAAGAAAGCGTTACTGCTGCTATCATCCAAATTAGTTTGTCATCAGCCAAAACTTTGGGGAAAAAAATTAACTGAAAGTAAACACACTGTTATTCCTCCCCTCCCAAGCTCCATCCCATTGGTGGAAAAGGGTTTCTTCAATAAGTCTTCTTTCTCACAACCGGTTTCCTTGCTTCTTTTTTCGCAGTTGTCATAAAACCTGGTGTTGGTATTCCCGTAGCAGCTTGGTAGATGTCCTTCAGTCTTTTAAAACAGGAGGTATAAAAAAAACAAAGGAGAACATTATCAGAGATTATCCATATGAATATGAAACATTGGAGCATGCGTGAAAAAGAAGGGGGGGCAAAGATAAAATAGACAAAGATATTCAAGTTACCTTGGAATGCTGAGAAAGAGAATGATCACTGAAACTCCGACGATTAGGGGGAATACCGGTGCTGGAGTTAATTCCTGTGTGTATGCCAGACAAGTCAGAAATTAACAATTATGCATAATCTGTCATTATAATATAGTTAAAAGCTAACCAACTCCTTAAACTTACGACCACTTTTGTTACATAGTTGCATAGTCGTTTGAAAAAAAACAAAAAAAAAACAAAAACTTTATGCGTTCCTTTAACAAAAATTAAACAAACCTGTTTATGATTATGCTCCTCCAAACTATATCTCAGGGGACCCACATGAACTTGAGCGTTCTTCTCTAGGTCAACCTCAATAATCTCCGACTGAAATTTGTGAGAACTTGAAGGGAGACTGGATTTGAGCTGAACGATATGCTTTCCCCTATGCAAGTCCTTCACCTGGAAGAAGTTGGATAATGGCAGTTGGAAGACAGACTCTATTTTAGACTCACCAGCTGACTTGATCTCTACCAATAAATGAGGATGTGGTTCCCCAATCCTATTCGCTTCAACATGGCCACTTAAGATCGTCATTTCTGGCTCTTCGAAGACCAAAAAGTCCAGTCCCTTGATATCCTCGTTACCGACCTGGCAAGTGATAAATCAATCACATTCACATCGGAGGTCAAAGTATAGAATCCATATGAATCGTAAATGGAGATGATTTTCTCAAAAACTTGGGGTTTTGAATTTGAAGAAGCGTCGGCTAGTTGACCATGAATCAGGCAATCGTAATTACTACCCACAGAACCCACAACAATTGCATTGATGTCAAACTCAAACGTTGATACAAGAAACCTTCATACAAAATAATAACATAAAGATCTTAAAAGAGCTAAATCACATTTAAGAACCCCCCCCCCCCCCAAAAAAGGGGGGGTAGAACAAGTTCCAGCAGATAGAACCAACCTTTATAGCAATGGATTCAGGAGATGCTCGCTCAATTTTAGCACTACCCAAGCCATCCTTCTGCACAACTTTGATTGAATATGATGTGTCAGGAAAAAGTCCTCGCAAACGATAAATCCCAGATGAATCAGTCACTGTCTCCTCATAGTAGCCTTTTGACACTGAACGTGCCTCAATTGAGACACCCTCTTTTGGTTGGCCAGACAGCAAAGTCACCATACCCATTGCACTGCAAAGAAATTAAACTAAACTTAAAGCTACACAAAATACTTTGATTCCGAAACTAAGCTAGACATTTTCAAGAAGTCAAATACTACGTTTAGCATGCTATAGTAGAGAATCTTAAAGTTTGTAACAACACTAGAAAAGAGAGTTGGAGAAAATGCAGAAACAAATGTTTGAATTAACTTATCACGATAAAATTCAAAAACTAAAAGTTTTAAGATAATTTAATGTAAATAAATTCCAGGAAAATACGATAAATCAATCATAAATAATGCCATTGAAGGATGCCCTTAAATGTTTATAATGCCAAATATACACCTGGAGGAGAGTTAAAACAAAAGAAAAACCTGTAAGCAACACGTGTAGCCTGGAAAACAACTTCTATAGATTCTCCAGAACCAAGTTCTATTGCCTGTGCTGAAGGTGAGAAAGCATACTCCTACAAGAGTGAAGAAAAATCACCAGTTGAAGTAATTAACAATTAACCTAGCTTCAGCACATACAAAAAACTTTATCCAGACCTTACCCAAGAGGTGAGTTTAATTATGTTGCACCATTAATCTTATGTCTTATCATGTGGAGTAATTTATTCGAACAAACTAGTTTAATACTCCTTTCCGGTGTTTCTGTGCATAATATGTATACGCTCTTGATCAACTAAGTTTTAACCAAATGCCTGGTTTCCCCTTGCAGCTTAGTCTAGCATAAGAAATTGAACATTTAAATCTAACGAAAGAGGACAAGGTACCTTTAGCAGAGGCCGCAGATAGAAGCTTCCGGGAAATAAGTTCTCAAAGACAAATATTCCACCAGTCCCTGACATAGAATTGTTCCTGTACCCATCATCCCCACTCAATGACAACAGAAGAGAGGGGATAGGCTCAGTGGAATCATCCTTGGAATATATTTTCACAGATATTTGACTAAGCTTCTGACAAGAGAAAGAATAAGGCCCTACTTGTTTGAGATGAAATCCAGGCTGCACCAGATAAGAGAGACATCAGCAAATGTAACAATCAGTTGCTCATAAAGGAAACAAAAAAACAGGAGTTGCACACATTGAAGACAATCAAAAACTCAGCTACACAGATCTTTATCCTGATTATTTCAATCATACTGAAACTGTACCCAGAAAACCATATAAGAAACTATGGACCCATGATGCTTTAGATCTAGAAGCATTTACGTCACATACAAAGGATGAAAGCTTAGTCTCCGTCTAATCACAGAAAATCAACAAAAAGGTCTTCATGTAACTAAATGCTATAAATTCACTTCACTAAGTTCACCTTCTACGTATCACATGCATTTTCCATTTATTTTCAGTAATCACAAGCAATGCTACCCGGACTCGAGCGTATCAGATACGGGCATGTGTCTACACAGCTATGTTAAATTTTTCTGTTTTTCCATATATTTGGAGGATCATACCCCCACAACCATGTCTCATGTCAGACATGGGTACCTTAAAAAAAAAATGAAGAGTCTGAACAACATAGATCACCAGGTTATAGGCTAGCAGTTCACAACAACTGCAGCAAGGATTTAAGACCTTTTAAAGAGCATGCTTCTCTCCCCTACAACTGAAATGGTTAACGTACACGTCATCACCACCTGACACTAAAATATATAAGATTACATTGCCAGCATTGACTTTAGCTCTTCAAACAACAAACTTCCGTACTCAAATACCTAATTTTTTCCAAGAGTTCAAATACTAATTAAGTTAGTCGGAATAAAAAAAAAATAAACTACAGAAAAAACGTGTATCGTATGATTGCATATACATCACATATTCAAATTTGGCTAAAAGACTACTAAAACAGCCCATATATCCCAACAGTCTTGAAGAAGAAATTTCTAAAAATTATCAATTAACAAGAAAATTACCATGTTTACTTATCCAAAAAAATAAGGGAATAAGATTATCAAGTTATTTGTCCAAAATGAAAAAACAAGGAAAAGAAAATTATCATTATGAATATCAACAATACGATTAACATTATGGAAGCTTTAAAAGAGACTCTAAGATTTTTTTTCATTTTATATAAACAAATACCAAAACACAAAAAAGCAACAAGAGGATGTTATGTTAGTTGTTAAATTTGAAAAAGGGATTAAAACACATAGGCTTTAAGATGATGTTGAGAAGAAACAATTCCAGAATAACGTTCCATTACCTTTGAAGCCTCGATATCATAAGTTATGTCATCATATAGAGGTCCTGCAACATAAGACCCATCTGCCTTTGTCGCAGTTTCAAGCACTACTCCTCCTTTCTTGACTAAAGCAATGCTGCTCTGCTCAACAGCAATAACCTGTATATGAACACCGGAAATAGGGGGAGAAACTGATCCCTCCACGTATAGCCCCAGTCGACCAGAGAACGGAGGTACTGAAGCTTGACAACCATCATTTGTCACCAAAACCTAAGAAACAGTTTAAATAATTCACCAATACGAAGATAGTTAACATAGCAGATAAATTTGTAGGTAAGTTGCTCCATTTGATGCTCACTTGTTGTAGTCTAGGATAAAACAGAATCTTTTTTTCTCCATTATTCCTGCAATAAACCACCACTCTAGTTATAAAACAGGGCACCAGTAGCGAGATAGCACAAAAAGGGATTGAAAAAAGGTCTCATGTAAGTTACAACTGCTTCTGTTGGAAGACTTTCATGATCATTCGGCTTCTTTCTAAATGACAACTGAGATTTATGGATAAATAGTCAATTCTAAATGCTGCTTCATTTCAATCTCATTACATGGAAAACATATATCTATAAAATTCACCATCTATTGCATGCGTTTATTAGTAACTATGTAACATCCTTGGGAATTTCTATTTTCAACACTATTAAGAAATTGTTACAGCTGTATAAGATCATCAATCAATAAAAAAATCCATGAACAAGTAAATGCACAATACATTAAAAGTGCTGGCAACAATAAAATCCATACGCTCATGGACAAATATAAGCAAGCATGATCGAAAGCCTGTAAGTTTCTTACAACCACAAATAAGGCTGAATCAAGTGAATAAACTCATAGCATTGCCTTCCTACAGACCACGGTAGGACACTAATGAATGTAACCAACCCAACAAAGGTTGACCATAATTCCCTTCCTTCAAGTAAGCAATGAAAGCATGAAAAATTAAATACTCTAAGTATTTAACATAAATTTCAAGTTGAAATGAAATCTAATAGTTACATAGATGTTACACACAATTATCAATATTTAGAGAAAATACAAATTGCAAAAAAAGAGAGAAAAGAAGACATAAATTTCATTTTGACAGTGATTAAAATACTTTTAGGAGATAATATTGTTGAGACAGGACATACCAAGTGATAATGCAAAATGACATTACGGAGTAGACTATACTTTATATGAAATACATGCATTAACAACAAAAACACAGTTCAATAAGTTTTCTTTAAAAAAGGAAGATGATTACAATTGCTTGAAAATTTCTATAATAGAGAATCTCCGTGCTATTCAGCCATAATAAAAATGTAAAGTACAATGCACAGATTTATCAAGAAAGACCTGGTATCGGTTGGAAGAAAAGTAAGCTTTTCTCCGAGATTAGCCCACACAGAATACTCGTAGACAGCAGTCCCTATTTGATCATTTGCACTGGATGCAAGTTTGGCATTCGTGCTATGCATAACCGTGCCTTCACCATCCAGAATGTTTACAACTATATCCTCAGGCAATTCATTGGATGAACTGGAAGTTACATTGATTTGTCCGCTAACAAGATACTTCTCTCCTTTCAAATAGATAGGCTACAGGAATGAAATAATTGAAGCCAATAATTAATATATTAAGTAATTGTAACTTCTCTGTCAAAAAAGAAACAAGAAGTGTATAATACTGTACCAATGGGTTAGACGTATCAATCTTCATTGATGAGCTCCCAAAGAAAATACATGAGTTAACAAAGTGAAGTTCATGCACTCCAGGGGATTCAACACAAATATGCTGGGAACCTTTCTGCAATTGCACAAGATTGGGCGTGAATTCCTTGCAGAAAACCCAATAATGTTTGCATGTAGTTATGTAAGTTTTCACTCATGACTCAGGAGAAATGAAAATTTTATTTAACAGAGACTAACCTTAATTTTCAAATTGACAGATGAACCATCTTGCTGCGTCAAGTAAGCATCTACATCATGGGTAGACACAACGTTAACCCAATAACCCTTTTGAACAAATTCGGTGCCTTCTATATTCTCTGCCCCAACATCCACATCAATGAAGCTTTGCTCCCAGCACCAGCTATCTTCCTTGGAAACAGCTTCAGGAGATGTGTGTTTGACCTTACAATATCAGCAGAATTCATAATTTAAAATGCAAATACAAAAATATTTAAACACATCAACTAATGCAAAGAGTTCAGAAGCAAGGCACCCTACCTCAAGCCTGTACCTCCCTGGCAAAACATCACGAAACAGAAATTGGCTGCTCTCATCAGTCAAACTCACTATTTTTATCCCTTCATTAAGTGTTCCCCCCAATCTCACAAGGCTAAGAGAAACAGAAGCACCACATTTCTCCTTGCAAACTACTGTACCAAGGATATTGACTAGTGCCTTAATCATGTCAAGGGAAAAAAAGAAACATCAGTGAAAACTATTTTCACCAAAATTGCTTCATGAACAGACAAGTTTCTTTGCTGTCATCAAACAAATCCATTAACAAAGAATTTAGAAGACCTAGTACAGAGTAGTTTGAAGCTTAGTTATAAAAATTTGAGAGTGCTAGAGAGAGAACATAATTCCTAGTAGGAATAAGATTATAGTCAATACAATCAGCATTTATAAAGTGACTTGAAAAATATTCTGATCTTCGCTGATCAACCAGCTTAACATTTAACCCAAGCTACCAACAAATTAAAAAAAGGTGAAATCCGAAGATCTTAAGAGTGCAGGATACAGTATAGCATACATAATTGAAACATGGATACGCATTTCAATAATAGCAGCTAAGATGATTTATACATAGGTTGTGTTTGGTTTCAGAAAACAGAATTCATTTTCATTTCATTTTTTGAAAAATGGAAAACAAGAAAGAAAATGTGTTTGGTAATTGAAAACGAAAACATTTAAAAGAATTGAAAAGTTCAAATATTAAACAAAATGATTTTAATTATGAAAACAAGATGTTCATTACTATTTTGCTTGTGTTTTGCGAATTATGAAGTTGTGCATATTTAAACACTCTCGGAAACCATTAATATATATATGTATAAATTTACTTATAATCAAAAGCTATTAGTATATTAATTATTTCCATAAACCATTTTTTTTGTCTTTAGGTATACTTGTCATCTTGAATTATTCATAATCACTTTCCTCTCTTCCCACCCAAATCCTTCTCACAAAAGTTCATGAAATTAATAAACAAAGCTGACAATTTTGAAATCATAGACAAGAGTTAATATCGTTGGATATTTTCTTCATTTCTTTAATTATTCTTTTTTTAATAAAAAATATTTACAGTAATGTCAAATATATTTCAGTATTTTGCATGTAAAAAAAATCCTTTGCTTTTATTCATCAAACACATTTTCTAGAAAAAAAAAAAAAAAACTACTTTTCAAGAGATGAAAATAGAAAATAAAATAAAATATATTTTCTCAAACCAAACAGAGCTTTAACTTTTCCAATGAAATGAGAAGTTTACCTGTGAAAATTCTACATTAAGTAGTGGACTCCTGACCACAATATCAACATAAGAAGGTAAAAATAGAAGTTCCGAAGCACTCTCAGGTGTGGCACCCAAAGCAGATAACCGATATTCACCGGGTGGAACCTGAAAGTTTTTTAAGATTGGAAAGAACAATGGCACTCATCAAATAATAAGAGTTAAATGCAAGAAAATGTGTAAAACACTACCATTTTGCAGAATCATGGAACACTAAAACTGCCCAACAAGATTTCAGTATCTCTGAATTTCACAAACCATAAAACAACCTCCCACATTAACTAAATCCTCCTCAGCATAGTTGCATACCTCAAAACAGAAGTTTCCATTTTCATCTGTCCTTTTCACCTGTGGCTTGACGTTCTCTGGTCCATGGGTCAAGGTTACCTAGGACCCAAAACATGACAACAGTAAAAGAAGATATGCTGTAAAACAGTAACTGATGAGAAAAAGCAATTCTTAAAGTTACCTTTGCCTTGTAACCTGAGTCAACTGTCCGTACTACACCACAAACATCATAAGAAACAGCTCTAATGTCTGCGACTGAAGCCATATTTGGCTTAACCTAGAGAAAAAATAAAAAATTAAAAAAAGCAACAGAAAGCAAAGAAGGAATGGTCATCCTAACGCACACCAGAATCAAAAGTTAAAACAGTTTACCATGTTGATATGCATAAAAATCTAATACCATAGAAACATCAACAAAGAATGGAAGCCATGATTCAAGAAACAAATCTAAGATTTGATATCATATACTTTACCAAGTAGTCCTTCAACATGTTGAACTTGTAATGCTCCTTTATGGCCTCTATCGTGTAATGATTTGATGTAACCTAAAGCAATAACAGCAGAAATATTAGGGGCAAAAAAGTGTCAAATGCCAATATTTAAATATACCGAGTCTGCCTGCAGCTACGTTAAGATATTTTCTTAACACACATAACTTTAAAAGAGAATGCAGAAAAAAATAGTAAATTCAAATCAGCTGCTGTGTCAATTATGAAGTGTGATATTTATCTAATTTTTTGCCGCTAGTATGAATCTGGTCCAACTTCCATGGTCTCAACTGTCCTAAATTAGTAAAAGATGACAAGCTAAAATCCACAATTAACCAAAATAAAACAGGATATCCGCAATTGAAATATTTTGCAAAAGAGGTCAGAACTTGGATCCTAACAGGCCATTACTATTTAGCAAAATGTTATTAGCAGAAAGACTATATAATCAATAGAGAGACTAAAAAAGAAACCAGATCTCATGCAGATAATAGTCTACTACAGACCTAAGTTACTTCAAAGGAAGACACTAAGTGTCCACCCAAATTAAGAGAACACGAACGTCAATAATTGGTAATTGAGAAATAATGCAATCAACTTTGACAATTAATGACAAATAACCCACAAACTTGGCAACTGAGAGCAAATGTCAAACCATACCTGATCAAGCTTGTAGTAGCCTTCTTTATCAGTGACAGACTTTTCTTGACCATCAACTAGAATTTTAACACCCTCAACCCCAATGTCATTTGCATCAACAACACGTCCCCCAACAGAGAAACCAGTAACCTATGTTTAAATAAGAAGAAAAAGGATAATCCAGTGAAATGCTAATATCATAATAAAGCAATGAAAAACATGTCAATGCTGCATATGCTATGCTGTGAAAGAACTGAAGAAAATCAATTTTGATAAACTGTCAAAGAAATGTTCCACTTTGCAGAGGACAGGAACCACAAGGTCAAACTTCATTTCATGACCTAAAGAATAGCTTTGAGGCTCGAGAATAAAGAAACTGGCTCATATAACACATTCAATGCAGCCAAAGTCATGTTGATTATGTTAAGTAATCACAGTCATCAATCATTAGGGTTGCCAAAGTAGTAGACAATTTCAACAGTTATTCTATAATGTACAATATTATACTTTACATGAGTGGCAATCAGGACAACAATGCAAAATTCATACACGAGACATATTAGAACATATATAAATACATGTATGGGGAAAATAGAGAGTGCTAGGCTGGTATAAGACACCTTTACAAGACACAAAGATGGAGTTTTATATCTTACCTTAAATTTCTATAAAAATAAAGTGAAAAGTCAGGCTAAAATCTAGATGACTGGACCGTACTGCCACATCAAAGAAAATGCTTCAGCAAAACAGAAGTATCATACCTCAAACTTTTGGGGAACTGTTACATGTTGATGCTCCATTGACACCGACACGACAGAAGGCGAGACATCAAAAACTGTGTTTTCACCTTTGTAGTATGGCATGAGTTCAAAAAGCCCTGTAAGTCAGTCAAAGTAGTAAATTCAGAATGAATTGAACTTTTTATACCAATGCATGTCAGCATAAGTTCGGCTATTCTCTATTGTTAACTTCCCAGCATCTGTTCAGCGTGACTCAAATATCCTTCATTGAAAAAATATCCAAAAGCAGTTTATTAGGGAGAAAATTTGCTTGATAAGAAAAATCTAAACTGGTGAGTGACCAAAGGGCTCTAAACTATAGAAATCTCCAGGGTAATAATAAATGGTACCTTATCCTAATAACCATGAGCTTTCCCAATAAACACTAAAACAGCTAAAAGGAATAGGAAAATAGCAATATCCATAGAAATAACAACTCTTGGCAATATTACTTAAGCCCCACTCGGTGAACATAGCAACCTCAGCTCATATTCCTTGAGCAAGTCCAGCCATGTCTATAACACAGATTTATCCTTTGGTACTAAATAGCATTAATGAATGAGAGATACATTACCAATAATATCCCCTATCCAACTGATTAGTACTCAGCCTTAAATGGGATTATAAAAGTCAAAAGGGGTGCAGGAGTTCATCCATGTAAAAATGAATGTCTTTAGTCAAATAAACATTTAGGTTGGTTTACCACAAGGTATAGATTTGAACATGAACATCCCGTCAGCATCAGAGACAGCATGACATAGAGCTTTTCTTTGTCCAGGGGTATTACCAGAACCTTGGGGACAATATACCTCAATGACATCATCAGAATATAAATATATATGAACTCCCAAGATGGGATTTCCCTGCCAAAACAATAAAATGATTTTCAGAGGGTAGAGAATACATATATATTTATGCACTATTGCATTATGCACATGTGTGTGGGTAAAAACAAAAATTGCTCGAGAATTCCATTTTAAATCTTTAGAGTGTAACGCTCATGCTTAGACCCCCTGATCAGATGATAGTTGTATCACAAGATGGGTAAATAAAGAACATATTGGAAATCTCAACAGTTATCATTTAGCACCTGGGCAACCACAGAACCACGGATGTCGTAACCAGAAACAAAGAAAATGTCTTCAACTACACCATTTTGAAATCCCAGTTCCACCTGCAAGAAGTGAATTTTCAAATGGTTGGCACAGCATAAAACATGGTATAAAGCACACATGAAGAAGAAAAAATATACAAAACCTCTGTGGAATCTCTAACTTCAATTTTCAAATCGGGATGTGAAGCGCGTAATTTGTACTTTCCTGTACCATAAGAAGGATGCATGAAAAGTTAAAAACACAGAGAGAGAGAGAGAGAGAGAGAGAGAGAGAGAGAGAGAGAGAGAGAGAGAGAGAGATTTCTAAATACAAATTATTCTCGTTGACCAAGAGTACACATAAAGTTGGACAGAGAAGTATGACCCAGTTACTATGCACATTATTCAAGCAGATGAAGATAAATTATCTTGCTACTATCCATTCAGTCAAATTTCATAGAGAATTGTTTGCTTAGATTTCACAAAAAACACAAACCATAACAGCAAAAAGATAAAAAAATAATAATAATAATAACACTGAATTAAGCAATTCTACTAACAGGAAAGTAACCTGGTAGCATCCATACCTGGAATAACATTTTTGAACAAGTACCTTCCATTTGACATTGTTAATTCTGAAGAAATGAGATCACCGTCAGGAGATAAAAGGTCCACATTCACATTTGCAGGACCTCCATCCTTAAGTGAGCAGCTCTGTCCACCAACAGCTCCCACAACCCTACCAGATAGGGTAAATCTGCAACACATGAATATGCAAAGGATTATTGGCATTGACATTTAGAACACGTGAAAAGAGTATAACTCAGATTGCACATAATCTGGACTAAAATAAAAAAATAAAAGAAAGAATACAGGCTATAAAACAGACCCTGTAAACCGAAAATTAATGTCTTCGTTATTGTTGCAATCGTTATTGTCAATGACAACAGGAACCTACAATATGAACACATATAGGTCATTTACCAAGAGAATAAAGGACACACAGTCTCTAAGAAAATCTCTCCTAAAATAACAATGAATCAAACCTTGTCAGGGTCCCAAGACCATCCTTCTGGTCCATTGACTTTAATAACAAAAGAACCCTGTAAACAGAAACTCTACTGATTAGTCCAATAATGAAGTACGTTCCAATGCAGGGTGTTTGAGTAAGCATGCAGCACACCTCGGCACCACATACAGGATGGTTAGAACAAGCACATAGTATTAGGGAAAAACTATTAAAACTGAAAAACAGTGGATTAAAAGATTTAGAGAACATAAGTATTCTTGCACTGGCATTAGGTTTAAACAGCTAAGCAAAACACAGCCCTGAAAATCCCAAATATGAATTCAAGTAACCAAAGCTGGGAGTCCAAGTGAGTATTTGCAAACCAACCTTATCATATACGGGAATGAAGTAGTATCCATTTGGAGCACACTGAGTTCTGTCCTTTACTAAACCATCGACTGTGCGAAGCTCAACCTACAAATATGACATACTCCGGAAATCAGATTTAAAACAATTAAAATAATCCCAAAAAAAAGCCAAATTCCTAATTACGCAAGAAATACACAATGCTAAATCCGTACCGTGATGTGAGAATAATCCAACTTTACATCAGTTTCTCTCCTCGATTTGATCACAGATGAGCTCGCCTACAAAACGATCGATTCATGCTCAGTTTAAACAGCGGTAATAACAAAAAGAATTAAAAAAATTGGTCAAAATGGTCGTTGCATCCCAGCTGAAATCAACGAATTCAGATCGAGAAACAAAAATAACCAAAAAAAAAAAACACTCTTCTCCACTAACGCTCCTCTTGATTTCCGAGAAATAACGGAATTAAAGATTCGAAAATAAATTTCTTGAAACTTTCTTTCCATTTTTCGCATCTAAGAAATGGAGTAAAAAAAAGTGTTAAAAGTTTTACCTCGACAAAGCCGCCACAGCCATGGACGGAATTTGCAGAGGCAGCTGAAATTGTGTAAGCTAAGATCAAGAAGCAGAGTGAAGCATCTCTGATCTTCATCTTCGACGACCCTAGTTTATTTATCGATGCTTCTGGGGCCCGACAGCGATGCTAAAGCAATGCTCTGAAAAAAAAAAAAAAAAAAAAAAAAGGAGAGAAACACTGAGAAAGGATCTGGTATTTGCCTGGATTTGTAAACCACGCTTCGACAGTGGCAGAGCAGAGGCTTTGGAGCCAGGCCTCAGATCTGATCTGTTTGTGAATCGGGTATGGACTCGAATCAAACCCAATCAAAAAGCCCTTTAAGCTGTAACCATAATTACTCTCTTTGAATAGAACGGCCGAGTATCATTAAATTGATATCTCGATTCTATCGCTTTTAATAATTATATATTTAAAAAATAAAATTTCGTAAATATTTTAAATTTTATTAACGTTAGATATATTGTTTAATTCATAAAAGTTATGTGGTTTTATTGATAATTTTTGTTATTTGAATATTTTAATAATTTTTATACAATAAATAAATTCTGAATAATTGATAATTATTTAGACAATTTTTTATCACTGAATCCCATGGTGTAAACCTAATTTTGGGCTTTTGAACAGGCGAGCATAAACAATGCGAGCCCAAAAGTGAGTGAATGATAGAATAAAGAAAATTAAAGGGAGACAAAATAAGAACATGGTTATGCAATACGCATGATCAGGCTAATAAATTAAAAAAAAAAAAAAAAAGCACGCATTAAAGGAACAGGCCTGCTCAAGGTGGGTGTGTACGTGGTAACAAAAATAATTTTATTTAAATTTAATTATAAATATTAATATTAAAAATAAATTGTAATATTATTTTAAATAATAATATGATTTTTAAATCAAATTAAATATAATTTAATCTAAATTTTAATAAAATAATATTTTCTTAAATTGCGAGTTGGACTCGCCTCGATGATCAGCACTTTAATGATATTTATCAGCCGCATTTCCAAAAATCAATGATTGTTGAAAGTCAAATGAAGATAACAAAGTGATCAAGAAGAGAGAAATATGAAATTTGATGATTTAGATTTTTACAAACTAAGTATTTCAAGCTTTCTTGCTGTAAAAACTTAAATAAATACCTTAAAATTACCAATCTGTTTATTACTTTATAACACATTATCTCGTATAACTATGGCCTTTTATAGGCATATTCTTGTAGTCTACAAATAATAAAATATGCCCACTATTGTATCAATAAAATATACTTTAAAAAGCTAAGATAAGATATCTAAATTTATCTAAATCTTTAATAAAATCATTTTATAATTTAATTTTTTGACAACAGTTATATATATATATATATATGCGTGTGTGTGGGTGTGTGTGTGAGAAAACATACCATTCATAATAATTAATTAATTACAATCCAAACTTACGTAAAACAGAATATAAAACCTGTGTTAGGTAGATCCTTTACGTAGTTGTGATTGAACCCAAAGAATTAGAAAACAAAGTTGAAGAACCGTAAAGCGTTTTCGCTAGGCATTTTCTCGGTGCCCACTGCCTACACGAAGGGATCGAGTCCAAAGACTAGAAACGGAGCAAACCTACTACTTTTTTCTTCTTTTTTCTTTCCTTTCTTACTATTTGCCACGAGAGTAACGCTAACAAAAAGAAATTACAGGTACTCTCTGTCTTTCTCTCTCGATTGAGTCGAAGTTAACCGATTTGAATTTTGATGTTTTATAATTATTTTCCTCCGGAAAATTCATTTTTTTTTTGTAGTGTTTCTTGTTCTTCTTTCAACTGGATGAAAAGTTCGAGTGACAAATCAGTTTTTGTTCTGCTTTTCATAAGTTTCAAGTACATTTCAATTTTCAATTGTTAGGTCTTCTGATGTTCAACTTCAGCCTTGATTCTAAATGCTGTCAACTTTGAAATTTTCTTGTGGTTTTGGTTCATTTGGTTGCCTGGAATTAAATTTAACAGTTGGCGCCTCTTATATATTTGTTGTTCTAAATCTGCCAAATAAAGCAATAAATATGGGTATAAATTCTTTCGTCCAATTTTAAGCTTGAATAGTATTCATAGTTTATTTACTGCTTCATAGCTAGGATTTGACACGATTTTTTGTTACTAAAAAAAATTCAGGCTTTGATTGTTGGAAATTGGGACCGAAGTGTTGAGTTGATGGCGAGGATCAAACCGCAAGCTCTGTTACAACAAAGCAAAAAGAAGAAGGGCCCAGCTCGAATAAGTGTTACAGCAATTGTACTGTCTAGTTTGATTGTTGTTTTGACTGTGTTTTTTCTCTATGCTACATACAGACACTGGTCTCAAAGGTTCGTTGCAATTCTGAGTATTGGCTGTAGTTGGCGAATTGTGAAAGTAATTTGACTGGGATTTGGTGCTGCAATGTTTTTAAAACTTTCTATCTGCTTGGCATGTTGATTCATGTATTTTTACTGCACGACTTCCTAATTTCAGAGCATGACATGTAGAAATGAAACTGCTTGTGGAGAATAATTATGGTTAATATTTCTTAGTCTGTGGAATTTGACCTAGTTTTATTGTCTTTAGGTCAAGAATTCAAATAGAGAACAGGCAATCAGTTTTTGAGGTAAAGGCTTTAAAGATTCTTATTTATTCATTCATTCTATAATGGGTTTCTTAATCCTCATAGTGACATATATGTTTTAGGTCTTTGCTTTGTCGATAATAGCATAACTTTTAAGTCTCTGCCCAGTATCATATATCATCCTTTTAGGACATTTGAGGGCAGCTTTTCACTGTTCTTCTATGCACATTTACCCTTAGTTTATGATGCTTTGCATGATGAGGCATTTCCTTCTTTCCTTCTTATTCTTTCTTAACTTTATATCCTCTATACTCACTGTGGCGCTTGTGTTTGATAGGGTGACAACTCATTCGTGGATTCAAAGAAATCTGATCTTCCTGGATATGCTGTAGGTTTCTTCACTTGCCAAGATCGCCCCTAATTAATATTTTCTGCCTGTGGGAAAAATTTCTGTTCTTTATGGTACTGGCCTGGAAAGTGTTGTGCTTAGTTTTGAGAAATAATATTGTAAAACTTTGCAAATAATGTTTTTTCTTGTCCAATGCGAATATATTTTATCTATTCAACTAGTTTTCTGCAAGTAATTTTTATTCAGCTTGCAGGCAGATGCTTCTCTGAGTACATAAATTCATTAAAGGACATTACACAAAAAACATCATGCTCTTGATTGCATCATCTCTCAAGAAAACGGAGTTCCTTGGCATGTCTCTTAATAAAAAAGCCTTTCTTGTCTAGGTCTTCCTCATAGTTCTTTCAATTTTTTCTTACAATCTTGACGGGTTAGCTTTTCTTAATGAATGACGTTTGGCTGAGATGTCCGTTGATTACTTTGTCTTAGCTTTGAGGCTTTTACATTGAAATCCTATTTAAAATGGGTTTTATCCATTGACATAACTCTTTTTTCCCCTTCTTATGACTAGATTATAGATACTGCAAAAGGCTCTATTACTGTGGAGCTCTTTAAGGACAGTTCTCCTGAAGTTGTTGATCAATTCCTTGATTTATGGTAACTGCTGGACTCATAATGTTCATTTTACTTATAATGATGGATTTTCATTATCTAGAGCTATCATAAAATTCCATGAGGTTAATATTTGAACTGGAAATAAAGATGTGGATAGAGCTGATCAACTCCTGCTTGTATAAGACTTAAGAACACTACATTTCCTTTTATTTCTAAATTGTAGGCTGTTATCTTGCGGAATTGCCATCTATTTTGGTATCATGGTTTTGATTTTGTTGGTTAAGCATTCTGCATCATGCCTATCAAGAAGGCATGGAATTTATTAGTATTTTTTTAATTCCTAAGCATCATGCTGAGAGTTTGGTTTAAATTGGCAAATTCATATGAAAGAATTTAGGTAGGAGGCACCATCTATTGTGCATTCCCTGCTAAATAAGTTTAGCCATTTATTTATTGTCTTATCTGGCATCTTTGGGCGTAATATGGTTTTCCCATTTGTCTGCACTTTCAAGTAGTAGTTGAATCATGTATAGGCAGGTAGCTAAAAACCTGTAGGAAGTGCTAAGTTTCTTTCTTTCCCTCTATTTTATATTTTTAAGTATATATTAGCTTCCCTTTCTCTTGCTGAACGCAGTGTGGAACTGAATTTCATTAACCTGTCCAAATGAGATTATATGTCTCTTCCAAAGTCACCCTCACTTATCATGAATTTGATTGATCTGCAGTCAGAGAGGACACTTCAATGGCATGCTTTTCCGCCATGTGATAAAGCACTATGTAATTCAGGCTGGGAATAGTGATAAACTGAGAATGGCAGAGACTTTGAAAGGAAAGCAGTACAGCCACCTTGATACCAGGTCAGTGCATTGATGATTGAATTCATATTGCCCCATTAGCTCTTCTTCTTCGTGATTTACCATCTTGTCAAAGGTTAGGCAGTACGCGCTTTTAATATTTTTGTAACTTAATTCTCTGATGTTCAACTAGTTTGAAGCATGAAGCATTCATGCTTGGAACTTTTAAGGCAAAGCATGATAATGGATAATTTGAGGTTTTCATTACAACTGGACCAATCCCGGATCCAAATGAGAAGCTTATTGTCTTCGGGAAGGTCGTTAAGGGAGAGGATGTTGTTCAGGTTCAAGCACACTCCAATTTTCTTTTTTAAGTGTTTGTTATGACTTTTTTTTTTTTTTTAAATTTGATTACTAAGTACATAGCTAATCCATTGGACACATATATGATGTTTTCCTATGATCATCTTTCATGCGGTTTTCATTTTCAGATACCATATGCGTCATATACCTAGGAAGATGCGCTTTAAATTATATCAATTGTGTTCTACAATATTTTGACCAGGAAATCGAAGAGGTGGATACAGATGAGCATTATCGACCTAAATCTTCTATAGGGATCCGCTATGTGACTCTGAAACAAAGCATCTAGTGTCAAACACAAGCAAACAGATTTTCTATACTGCATGCTCTGTCATTCCAAACAAAGTTTCAGCTCCGTCAGTAAAATGGGTCAGAAGAATTGTAGTGTATTCTTTTTTTAACTTCATATCTCATTGGACTCGAGGTCTATAGGCCAAGCTCCTCGGAATTAGTCTGGTTCCACTTTTTGTTTACCCTTTTTTACTAACCAATTAGTATTTTCTTTTTCCTGTTTAAGCATTTGCTTCCAAGTCTGTTTGATATAACAATGGACGTTTCATTTGTACTCAGTATAATTAACTGGAGGAGATGTAACCTACATATCCAACAGAGAAATTGAAAAGGTGCTTGTAATTTCTGAGAACGATCTACTGTGGTCGCTATCATTGATGATTCCTTCATGTTACCTCAAGGCCTTGGTCATGATGCTCATTTTCATCTGTTACCTCAATTATTTGTGTCTATTGATATGAAGATATGATTTTCTAAAAATTTTCAAATATATTAAAAAAATTTAAAAAAATTAAACATATCTTTGTCAGACACCTACTTAAAACAGACACATGAATAACATGGATTTTCATAGCAAGTCCGTGGTCATTGTATACAGATTTTTCTTCGCAGCTTTCTGACAATTAACCAAAGTTGATCCCTTGTAAAGGGGCTACTTGGAACATTATTGTCGAACCAGCTAAAGTATCCCTGGTCGGGGAACTACCTGATCAAAACTAGGCACCAGGAATTAATTATGGAACTTTTTTATGATATCTAACAATAAGAACTAAGAAATTGAAACTCCACATTATCCGAAATAATTGTTGGCTGGTAAACAGCTTCAGATTATAACTTTACTCGGGGCAAACATGTACAAGCAAATCTTGAAGCTCTTTGCTTAGCTCAATACCATCGTCCTCCAACCTTCGACGCATGTCAGGAGCCACTTTATCAGCAGCTGCATAAGTTCTTAGCAACCAAATGTAGGTATCAGAATCAAGACGATTGTTATTCTTCAGAATCTTGCAGAACTCCTCAGCAGCATCAACATCACCCTCATTCACGAAATAATCAAAAAACGCCATCGTTGTTTCGGGATTCACAGGGCTCCAGTCCTTGATCTCAGAAACCACTGCTTCCATATGCTTCAAAGCCATGTTAAACTGACGTTTCTTTAAGAAGAAAATCATGAAATATTCTCGAGCCTTAGTAAACGGACCTTTACATCTCTCCATAGCATTATCCAAAACAAGTTCAGCCTCCTCGAGCATGTCCCCCGATAGATAACCACGGATGGTACTAGTTGCCAGCTTCATATCATAAAAAGAGCAATTAGTCTCCCACTCCTCAAAGCATTTCTTCAACCCCTCAAAATCCTTCAGATTAGCAAGTGCCTGAACCATAATAAGATAGCTCAAGTTATTAACAGTCGGAAAGGCTCGTTTCAGAGTTTCCCATAGTCGATAAACCTCAGCTAGATTTGAGGTACCAGCATACAAGCTGATCAGAAAATGGTAAGCCTCGCGCTGACGAGGCATTTTATCTTTCTCCAACTTCTTAAGACATGCCTCAGCTTTCTCAAACTGGCCAGCCTTGACATAAATTGCAGCCAGATTAGTATATGTTGTCCAAGTACACTTATGTTTACTGTCCTTTGACAACTCCTCTAAAACCCTCTCTACTCCCTCAATGTCATTCAAATGCGCGTGGCTCTGCATCCAGAGAAAGTAAGTGACGTGACACCGGGGAATACTTCTCCGCTTCAATTCGTCGACAAGTTCAAGCACCTTCTGGGGTTGTCCCAGTCTCAAATACAAGCTCATGAGATTGCTGAAAGGTAAACTATTGTCGATGAACTTCAATTCATCCATTTTCTTAAAGAGAGCCAATGCCTCGTCCTTCATAAGATTATTGCAATAGCAATGCAAAAGAGATCCGTAAGTCCGTTTATTCTTGGCAGCAGGACGAAGGGCGCTTATGTAATCCTCAGCGGCAACAAGTCCTTTGGTTTTTGCTATAAGATCCAAACGTATAGCATGATCAAGGTTGGAAAATTGCACATTCCTCTTCTCCATCCAATCCATTATCTACAATATAATAACCATAAACAAATTAAATACTAAACCAAATTCAAATTAAATTTTGGGTTATTTTATTAATTCAAAAAATCTAAATGGAGACCAAATTAAAGAAATGTTTAGTAAGTTTTAGAAACAAGTGAAATAAAAAAGATGGGAAGTAAGGGCGTACGTCAAGGCAGTGCTGGTAACGACGGTATTTGCGCAGCTCTCTGACACAGCTGCTCAGCTCATCTTTACTGATCTTTTTTCCTTCCATTACGAAATCGTTTAAAACCTCTGACACCGTCCCCCCCGTCAACGTTAAAGCCGACAGCCTCGAATACAGCCTATTTCTCTTTGGAGCCGCCATCTCCGCCGCCGCCGACACCGTCGCGTTCTCGGCCGCCGCACTGCAAATTGTCCTCACCAGCCATGATCCCGTCGGAATCAGACTCCTAAAGTTCATCTCTCTCTCTCTCTTTCACACTTTTTGCAGAATCAGGCAATCAGCCGCTGAGGGTTTTAGTAGGGTTTAACCTTTCTCAATATACTACCCAAATGCCCAAATCCTCGAATGATGCCAAACGACGACATTTTATACTTTTTCTTCTACCCTGTCAAGACGCAGCGTTTTTAGCATTATCCACTTATTGTTTTTTTTTTCTTTTTGGTAATTTAACGGGACTAAACACAGGGAGAAAGTTTCGCCAAGACCGCACGGGGTAAGAAATCCCCATAACATCATCAGAAGTAAGCCTTTCCACTCCAAGAGGAGGACTATCAAACATCTGTAGACTTAATTTTTGCTTTATGCTGAAATTAGGAAACTAATTAGCGACTCTATAGTTATGGATGAATGAGACCTCCCACTCTCTTTTGAGCAAAGCAAAAAATCGTGCAATAATATGAGGATGACAAGCATAGTTTTTATTTCTCCTTTAAGAACTTGGATTACCGAAATTGAATCACTTTCCACCACAAGTTTTTGGTACCCTGCATCCTATGCGATCTCCAAACCCTTCAAGATTCCCCATAACTTAGCTACAAATGCATTACCACCCCAATATTGTATACAAAACCCTTGAGCTAATTTCCTTGCCAATCTCTGAAAATATCGCTGCAGGCTGCAACATTATCTCCTTGAATGGCTGACCAATTCGTATTCAACTTTACCCAATCGGGTTGTGGGGCTGCCACCAAGCATTCTCAATAACTCTCACCCGGCATCTTGATTAATGTTTATACCTCCACATGCCTCTGCTATGTTTTTGACAAAGTTCATAATGCATTGAACTTCGTTAGTTGGCAAAACATAAGAGTTACTTCGAGAAGAACCTTATTCCTCCACTGCCAACTAAGCCAACATGCAACCATGAAAATATCCACCCATAAACTCATCCATCCCCAGCTTCGAAGTCAGATTGAGATACCCATTCCTCAAGCGTGCCATTAAAAAATTGGTAATGGTATTTATCTTTCAACATGGTAGATGTCACACGGCTATTTCTCTCGCAGCGGAAACACACGAAACAACCGAGTGATGGCACTTGAAAACCTTCAAGTCTCAGCCAATAACCTGCCCAAGTTAGC